>JAHBCN010023240.1:0-12767 GCA_019359885.1 Listronotus oregonensis | reverse complement strand
ACTTTAATTATACCTTTGATTTATGATTTTTGTTTTTTAATAAAATAAATTTTTTTTAAAAAACTTTGTACGGCAAACTAGTTAACCGTGGTTTTTAGAGGGAAAAATTTTCACACGTTGGGCGAGTACAAAAAAACGCTCAACAAAAAGATCGTAATTAATTTTTAGACTCATTTTAAAACTGCTGAAATTTTTTTAAAAAATTAATTTTTTAATATCAAAAATGAATTTTAAAAACGCGTTTTTTTTTGGTTTGTTTAGTTTTAGTAAGATGAATATTATCATGATGTACGGGGTGACTAGAATGCTAAAAAAAATTGAGTTTCCCATTTCAGTGGAATTTTTTTTGGTCGTTAAATTGGGTTTTCCAAGGTCAATAATATCTTAGACGTTTATGCCAGTTTTTGAATTGAGGACCCCGGTTCGATACACTGCTAAAAGTCAAATTTTGGAACTATTTTTAAAAAAACATAACGGGAAAAAGGATTGAGGGTTTCAACGAGGTTTCATATTGGAGAGCTCATTTCATATAGATTTTTTTTTCCAAGCATTTTTCGATAGGTTATAATTTTTTATATACGGGGCCAACAAATACCAAAAACGTAGCTGATGTAGAAATCCTAAAATAGGGAAAATTTTTAAGGCCAAAGGGACCATATGTGTGTGTTTTTTTTAAAAAGGAAGTTGAAGTTTATGTCAATATCTCGAAACGATTTTACCGTTAATTGATTTATGCTTTTAATGCCAGTAAACTTATTTAGCAAAAATGGGCGTTATTATGGCATTAGGTTGAATGGAAGGAACCCCAAAAAACGTCTTAAAGTTTTATACATTTTGTTTGATTACAAACGTTTTATGACAATGACATTATTCCATCGTTCATAGAAAGTATCGTGCTATAGATAAATTCAATGTATCAAGTAAACATTTTTTTTTTTTTTTTGGAGGTAACTTGACTTTTGTGACAAAACAAAAAATCAACAAAAATAAGTGGGAAGTTTTTGGACACCGAAATGTTTAAAAAAGAGTTTTAAGCCAACAATTTTTAAACTAAAAAATGTTCGCAAAAAAGGCCGTTTGGTACCAATGTTGTGGAATTATGGAATCATAATAAAATTTTAAAAACTTTGTTGATCATTCCGTATATCATGGTGTAAAAACCAATTTATTTTAAAAATTTCAAAATTTAAAAATTTTTGGAATTCCCACCATTCAGACCTAATGCCATAATAACGACGTTTTTGCTGAATAAGTTAACAGATTAAACAGCATAAATCGATTTAACGGGAGAAATCGTTTTGAGATATGGACACAAACTTCAACTTGGTCTTTTTTTAAAACAGAACACACAAATATGGTACCTTTGGCGTTCAATAATTTACCCTATATTTAGGATTTCAAATCAGCTCTTTTGGATTTGCGGCCCCGATCCATAAAATTATAACCTATCGAAAGGTGCGGGGCATAAAAATCTACGAAATGAGCTTTCCAAATATGAAACAGTCGTTGAAACCGTCAACCATTTTCCGTTATAGCTTTTTAAAAATTGATTACCAAAATTTTACCCTTTGAAGTGTATCGCAAAAAGGTCCTCAATTCAAAAAAAGGCATAAAAAGTCTAGAGATATTGATTTGACCGGAACAACGACCAAAAAAATACCACTAAAAGGGAAAACTTGAATTTTTTTTTTTTTGCACTCTATTGATCACCCTGTACATCATAATAAATTCATCTTTAAAAAAAACCAATACAGCTTAAAGTAGAAGAAACGCGGTTTTAAACTTCTTTTTGATATTAAAAAAATTAAATTTTTAAAAAAATTACAGCATTTTTAAAAGGGGTCAAAAATTAAATGGTACGATCTTTTTGTTGAGCAGTTTATTAATATTGAGGGCTGAAACTTTCTGGGAATTTTTTTGGGGGTATTTCCAACAAACTTTTACGATAGGACCGAAAAATATATATATATTTGCAAAAAAAATCACCCTAATTTGTACATATAATGCTTAAAAACAGGTTTTTGACTCATCATTTTAGCCTGCCCAAGTTTTTGGGATAAAAATATTTTTTCAATTAAGACCTAATTTATATCTAGTTATATAAATAGCTATTATTCTGTAAAAAAGCCAAATAAATAATTTTTTTTTAAATTGATATTCCCAAAAAAAAAAAAAACTATAAAATAAAAACATATTTATAGGAGATATGATATAGTTAAACAACGTTTACTTTACCCCCTACAAATTGCTTTATTCCGTTGTTTAAAAAATATATTCTCTGCGATGTTGAGTATATTAAATTTAATGTTCTCCAATACAATGGTGCGCAATTAAATACATACCAGACAAGTCACGTCATATTTTTTCCCAATTTTTTTTTTAGATCTCTAATTGAGTGTTGGTGTTGAAGATTGTACTGTTGTCAATTAACATATTAAATATATTTGCTGCTTTCGTGTACCAATTGTTTGTACTCTTTAAATAATGCCTGGGTGCTTCACAAAACACCAACATTTTTTCTACAGTTATTATTTGCATGATACGGTATTTCATTTACATGTCAAATATTTTGGAAGATAAAACGCTTGAGAATACGAAATAAGAACAATTTAAAAAATAGAATACATCATTTAAAATGCATAAAGTGTACAGGGTTATTCATTTTAAAAAAAGGGGCTTTATTTTTGAACTACCCTGTATTTAAAAAAAAAAAAGAATACACCATTTCGTGTATTTTTTCCGTAGAATTCAATAATCTAACAAAAAAATTTTAAACAAAAAAAAAAAGATTACAGAGTGACGTATTTTTTAAAGGAATAACCCGTATATTTTTAACAATAGAAAGAGATTTTCACGAGAAATTGGTGATAATATGGGGGTTCGGGTTTTTTTCCCCGGTTCTGCTCCCATTTCAAAAATGGCATGATACAAAGGATAGTTTCACCTAAAAAAAACCGGCGCCACAGGTGTTTTTTGTCAAAGTCAAAATTTTTTAAAAAAAAATTTTTTTTACTTTATAGAGTAGTTTTAAGAAAGGTTTTCATCAGAAAAATTCAAATTATATTGTAACAAAAATGATATAATATATCTATTTCAAACCAAGCAGCAAAATTACAATAAACAAAAAATTAAAATACAATACGAGGAAAAAAATTTGGGGGTAATAAGAACATTTTTAAAAAAAAATTTAAATTTTTAATAATTTAAATGTTCCATATCCCCCGTTATTTTCAAAAAATGATGTATAACCAAGGGAATTTAAAGGGTATGGGAAACCCAATGCTAGGCCCCTTCGACAAAAAATGTCCAGCCCAGTATGAAAATAAATGGGAGTTGGCCCCCCGATTCTGGCAATAGAAAATTCCCGAAAAATTTAATGTGTTCCCCACTTACACACTGATAAAGCAGGGGGATTTGGGAAACATTTTATTTTTTGAGAGCCGTAATGGTCTTAGGTTGTCTAAGGGGTTTTTTTGGGGGGATAAACTATATGTTCGTCATTTTCGTTGTGGTTTGAGCCCTTTGGGATTGTTTTGCTTTGTGTGAATATTATTTTGGGAAGAATTTTTTTTAAAATTATAAAAACCTTTTTATTTTGTGATTATTTTTATTAAATTTGATAAATTTTTGTTTATTGTTTGTTACTTATAATATCGTAACAAAATGATTAGAGGTTGTACTGTTTTTTTTTGCAAACCAAGGAAATCCCGGAATTTTTTTTTTTAGGTACGTATTTTTTATATTTAAATTAGGTGCTTTTTTGAGGCGTAACGTTAGGTAACCGAAAAAAAATAATATATCAATTATGAATAATAAAATAATGAAAATTTTGGAAATAGCAGTGAGAAAAAAGGCAAACAATATCTTTTGATGATTGCCCAATGTTTTTGTATTTCGTGAATTATTAAAAGGAAATTAGGTTTAAAATTGGTTTTATTTCATTTAATAATTTAAACATTCTTTTTTAAAGGGTAAAATTTTAATTCCCAGACCAGGCAAATTTTAATATATACAGGCCCCTCTAATTAAAAAGAAAGACAATTTTTGCTAAAGTTCCTATTTGTTTTTTTGTATTTGTTTAAGAAGAAATTGATTTCGGGTTTTTTAAATTTAATTATCAACTTTTTAAGCTCGTCATACTGTAGACACATAATATTTAACGGATATGTTACAATGGACCCCCGGACCAAAGGTTACTAAACATTTTTAACCATGTTATTCTGTCTCATAAATGTTTGTTTTTGGAAAAAAAAGCCTAAAAGCATTAAAAAAAATTTTCATTTTTTAATGTACAACCAGAATCTTAGGATTAGATTAAACTCATTTAATATCTTGCCCTTCTTTTATCAAAAAATTGGTCAAAATACATGAAATATAATAAAATTTTTTTAAAATTTTATTTAAATTTGTTTTTATTTATTTAAAAAGTTTTTTGGGAAAATAAAAACTTACAAAAATATCGACCATTTAAATAGAATTTTTCCATTTATATCAGATAAAAAAATCCAATATTACACAATAACTTTAAATATTCTATAGTAGTACGTTTTATAACCAAAAATTTTGAAAAAAAAAAAAAAAACAGCTAATTTAATTTTAATTTGATGATTAATTTTATAGATAGAATAGAAAAATTATGGAAGTCCGACTTGACCACTATTCATTGCGCAAACTCCGCGGGGCCAACCCCCTATTCCCGCTGCCCGCACGCCGGGAAAATTTTTTGTTCTCAGAGGGGGCTTCCATACACCTTTAAACTTCCTTTGTAAACCCCTCCTTACCCTTTTCTAAGTCGCGATATTATTTGAGGTTTTTGGGTTAAAGAATTAATTTCTTTTAATTTTTCCCCATTTCTTCCGTGTCCAAGGTAAACAATTCTTCAAGGACCCCATAAAAAAGTCCCCAAAAATTGTAATATCGGGACTATTAGGTGGATCTAATGTGCAATCCACTGATTGACCCGGGATTGAGATACTGCACAACCTGATGAACATCATGGGGCGGCGCTCCGTCTTTTTGCCAAATTACCTTTGGGAAAATAGAGCTATTTGTTGCATTATTTATTATCTTTCCACCCCTTTTTATTGGAAATATAAAAAAAGTTCTTTAAACCCAAAAAAATAAAGAATTAGAGTTTTTTAAATTTTTTTTTAAAATTTAGCTAATATAGCAATTTTAAAAAAAAAATTTTTTTTTACCGTTTGGGGAAATAAAACTTTAAAAAAATTTTTTTATTTCTCTTGAATACTTTTTCCAAAAAATTTTTTTTAGTTTCCGAGATACAGCTGGCGTCCTTTCTTATTTGGACACCTGGTACAGCTTTAGTTAAAAAGTAATTATTATTAATTAAATTAAAACACAAAAAACTAAGTAATTTATTGCCACGTTTTAATTTATTGCAATAATTATATTAATTAATGCGAAACATGTGTAGATTATTTTTCATTATTTTCTAGATAATAATAAGTAGTGTAGAAACAAGTCCATTCTTCTGTTTTTGTCAGCAATAATTTTTTAATTTTTTTTTTATTAAAGTTTAAAATATCTCTGTTTTAAACTTTTTTAATGGAAATTATTGCAAGAGAATTTAATCTTTCTTGACCCATAGTATTTCCTAAAAAGAAAAAACCGGGCCCTTTTTTTCACGCCAAAACAGTTAGACAAACGACGCGAAACGGAGTTTGATGTTTTAAGTGGGGAAAAATCACTTTGGGGATTAGGGAAAAATATTTTTTTTTTTTGGGTTACTTTTTCTACGACGTTTTATTAAAGAATCTGATTATTGAAATATAGAATATTTGTAAAAATTAAAAATAAAGAAAAAATTAAATTTTTATTTTAACTGATTATAATAAAAAAAATTAAATTATCAACAATATTAATGTTAAAAATACAATTAGTTGATATTGAAGGTTTTGGCCGATTTCAAATGATTTCTTGGAACTGATGATGGTTCGCTGCTCGAGAAACGAAAATTTTGTTTTAGCTGGGTCTCAAACTACGGCCCCAGGGACATCCGGCCCGCGGACAGATTTTTTTCCGGCCCGGAGGAGCATAACCCCTTTTGAGAACTAAATTTTTTTTTAAATTTGTTTTCGGTATTTAATTTTTTTGAATAATTATTAATATGACATCTATATTGAATGGTCAGGGGAATCCGCTAACCAAAAATTCGTATTATTGTTTTGTTTTTTTATAAGTTGGGGTGCACAGAATTGTAATGGGAAGTTAAAAGAGATTTAAGATGCCTTATCGGGAATTTCGATCTGAAAAATTTTTTTTGTGTACTTCATTTTGGAGAATTTTTTTCCCCACACAAATAAGTAGTACTAAAACAGAAAACAGACCAGAGAAAATTTTAAATGAAAATTATCAAATTGTGTAAAGTGGAAGACTTTATAAAATTCCAACAAAGATGAGTTTTTTTTATTTGTTTTAATTATATCACTGTTTTTGGGATCAATCTTTTCCCATTTAAATTTCCCCTGGGGTTTCAATTTTCGATAAAAAAGGATTTAAAAAAATTTTATTTGATTGGGGCAATGGCATCAAAGCCCCAGGAGTATCAAAATCTTCGGACCAAAGTTTGATTGCAAAATCGAAGGAAACCCCATTTCCAAAGGGGGGAATTTTAAAATTTTTCCAAAAATTTTGAAAAACATTTACTGTTGATTGAAACGGGCCTCATTTCTTCCGGAATGATTTAAATTTTAGTGTAAAAATCGGGAAAAGGATGGTTTTTTTCCCCTTAAAAACCCAAATTATTTCCCTTTCACATTTTGGGTGAAATCAACATAAATGCTAACTTCCACAATGCGTTTGTTTGAAATTTCCCAAAGAGGGCGATGTTTTCATTAAAAAAATTTGATCATTGCTCGAAGTTAAAAAAGGGGGGAAGGATTTTCCCCACAACGGCCAGCGTACGGCAGTATGATAAGGTAAGCCGTTTCCCCAAATTTCCTTCAAAAAATTTGTCGGAATTGTCGGTGATTCACCCCCAAAAAGATTAAAAAATTTAACAAGGAAGGGACTTTTCAGAACTGACATATCCAAAAAAATTTTCCGAAAAAGACTGTTGATGAATGATGAAGTAAGACTAATGGTTTTGAACCCCAATTTACGCCTTGACACAAGAGGACCACCCCTTTTTTTCCCACTCATGTTTTTGCCCCAACCAGTTGTAATAATTTTGGGTTTTTCCATCGAATTTTTTTTGATTAATGGCCATTTCAACCCCTTTTAAAATTTTTCCCAGTAGTTGTCCCCTAAAAAACTATACATATTAAAAAGTTTTTCCCGGCTTTTCCCCCCCCGAATAAAAAATAAAACCCTGAGCAGTATCTGAAAATCCGTTTGACTCATCCAAGGCCAAAGAAAACCACCAAATGTCCATTTTTGTCAAAGTTAGAGGATCATTTTCAGCGATGCCCCCTTGGCCAAAGTGTTTGCGGGAAAAACGACTTTTTTAATAAATTTTTTTTAAAAGGGCTTTTCCCCTTATCACAATATTCTTTAAATCATTTCTCCATCGGTGAATGGTTTTCCAGTTTTTAAATTTTTTCAAGAAACACGAAAGCTGGAAAGAGTTGAAAATTCCCTTGTTCGGGTTTTTGAGTTTGAAAAATGAAGTTTCCCGCGATTTCAATCCGCGCTGAATAGCTTCAAATTTTTTCGCCCCAAACTTCCTGAAATATTTTGAGTAATTTTGAAAATGTTTTGCTTCAAATGACGTTTAATTTATATTTTTTGAGAACGGCTATGTTTCATTAAATCAAAATAGCGCCTTGTTACTGGACCAAATTGGAAATATTATAAGTTCCACTTTTTTGAATTTTCGATTTTACTATCAATTTTTCGTTTCTTTTCCATCCCACCAATTCACCCCACAAAAGCAAAAATTTCCCAACCCAAAAATATTTTGTTTATAAAGTTTGTTCAACTTAAACAAAAACAAACACGTTTTGGATATGGCAATATTTTATTTAAAAAAGTGTCAAAAAGGAACTGATTTGGGGTTTTTTCCCAATTAGCCTTTTTATTTTCCCAAATTTTTCCTTTTCTAGAAGTGAGTGGAAGACACCAGAACTTTTCGAACCAATGGGTTACCCCCACGGGTATTAGCGCCATCTTTTGGATAGAAGGGGACCACCTATTTCCGCTTTTCCACCAGATGCCCCTGTCACGTTATTTATGGCTGTACTCTACACAATCTAGAAATTACAGATAATGACAGGGAAAAATTTAATATGCAGTGTTGCCCTTTTGGGACTTTGAACCGATTTGCAGCCCTTTAAAAGTTTGTACTTTTTTGGACTTTTTTTTTTCCCTCAGTGGGTTTTTTTAATTTTACCACCGGGGCAACAATGATAAAGGGGTTTTTTGGGCCCGGGAAATTTCTTAGTAATCAGTATGGCCCAAGGCTGGAAAGTTTGAGACCCCCGTTTTAGCTGACTGAACAGCGTCTGTGGAACAGGACATTTCCCTCTGGCTTGAGAGTTTTTGGCTTTGGGGAGTTTATTTTTTTTTCTTTAAACCCCCCTTTTTGGGCCCGTTGGGTTCTTCAATGGGGGCCCCTTTAAAACACCCTTTTTAATTTCCAACCGCCCAACCGCTTTATATTTATGAGTCCTTTTTCCGGGAAATTTTCGGAACGTTGCAGAAGATCGCCGGGCTGTGGTTCGGAAAAGCCCGGGTTTGGAACCTTTTAAAAAAGCTGCTATCTTAGAAGGCATCTTCCCAAATGTATTAACCCATCGCATTGTTGGGGTCCAAATTCCCCCTTTTTAATATACGAAAAACCCTCGATGTTTTTTGGTTTGGGGAATGCTGTATACTTTTCCGATATAAGAACAAATACTTTCCGTCGTTGATCTCTTCAGACAGGGCAAAAGTACCCTGAAGGGATAGTTTTTTGTGTCTGGGAAACATCGGAACAATTAGTTGCCCTTTTTCTTTGGGTGTTTTTTTATTTTTTGGGGTTCTTTCGTCCGGAAGGCCAAAACAAGTCCGAAAATGGTCGCAATTTTTATAAAAAAATATATTTCATCAGGTGCTTCATTATAAATGTAGATATTTTTTCTTTGAAAAACCCCTTTTTTTTTTTGGCCCAAAGCCTACATTTTTTTTCTTAATAAATCTGCTAACTTATAAAACTTGGGATATCTTCATTTTTTTGACCTTTTTAAAAAAATTTTTTAGATGGAGTATTTCGACCCTAAAGTATTTTGACTTCCTTGTTAATTTAAGAAAATAGGCTAAAAATACCTCCTCTTTTAAAGTTCTAACCCCTTTTTTTTTCACACCATGTTTTTAAAAGAATTATACTTTTTTTTCTACTTTTCTTCAGATTTTGCCGGCAGGAGCTCCTAGTTGGCCAAACTTGCGCTTTTTAAAAACCCCTTGTTGGGAATTTTTCCCCTTTATTCTTAGAAACTTATTTTAAACTTTTTCCGATGCTTCCGTGACATTTGAAAAGGTTTTTATTTTTTGGGTTTCTGCAGCAACAAGAAAAAATTTTTGATTTTTTATTGTTTAGCATGGTGTCTATGATATACATGGTGCATGGAAAAATACAGGGATGCGCAAAAGTCCGGAATAAAATTAATATCTTTTTAACCAGTAACTTAGGAAAAAACGCTGAAACACGTCAAATGATTTTAAATTGTACGCATTTTTTGGCAATTAAATGAAATATTTTTTTCAACCCCTTAGCTGCAACCCTTTCCAACTTTTTTTTTCAAATGCAAACCTATGTCGTGTATGGGCTTATTAAAAAGCTCGTAAAAATGGAATCTGACCATTCCCTTTCTTTTTTTTTTAAACTTATGTGGTTACCAGGAAATGAAAAAAAAAACTCTTTTAAAAACAAAAAAGTTAGAAATACCTACTTAGTGTTATATACGGGTGAATTAACGTTGCAAATAAACAAATAAAATGGCATTCAGCATTGATGATGTACACTGCTCAACAATTGCTAAGGATCATCAGTACCCAGTTTCCAAAAGTTTACAAATTTTAAGAACAGACCAACCTGGGCAGGCAGCACAACAAATTTTATTGATTATGTGTAAAACGGATAACGTAATCTAGCATCAACATTCTTTGGGAATTTATTTTTTCAGAAAAAATTACACATAAAATTAGTTATAATCCCAAGCAATTGTTGAGCAGTGTACTTCAAAAAGAGAAAAAGGTTGTTAAATTTTTTGTACCAAATTTAATGCCCTAATAAGATTTTTTTTTGACTCAGTTTTAAAATTGTGGCATTTCTGGGTAAAATTGAAATCTTTTTAGTTTATTAATCGTGTACCTTCAAAGTGTTCTTTTTTAATTTGCCAAACAAAAATGGTATTGTTGGGATATGGGGATAGAATGCGGAGTCAAAGTGAAGTGTGTACTTTAATGCAAAATATCCGGAAAATCACATTTCCCAGGCTACTGTGAGTAAGATCTTACACAAATTTGAAGAACATGGTACAGTGAAGGACTTGCCTAGAAGTGGCCGGCCACATGTTTTAGACGAAGATCAGAAATTGGACATTGCCGTATCTCTGCAGGAAGATCCACATTTGTCAACGGTTTCATTAGCCCAAAACAATCCTGCGTCTAGACGTACGATTGGGAGGTTTTTGAAAACAGAAAAATAACACCCATATAAGGTATATCTTGTCCAAGAGCTTTTGGAAGATGACTATGACAGGCGTTTGCAATTTTGGAGTCAGGAAAACCCACACTGGATATGCGAAGCTCATACGCAGCGTCCTCAGAAAGTAAATGTATGGGCAGGCATCATCAACAACAGAATATTAGGGCCATACTTTTTTGAGGGAAACCTCACAGCTGCACGCTACTTAGACTTTTTACGCTTTGAATTAGTGCCTGCTTTAGCTGTTATGTTTCCCAATGAGGCAGATCTAGATATCCCCACTGAAACACTTTGGTTCCAACAGGACGGCGCTCCCCCATATTTTGGTAATAACGTCAGAGAATATCTCGATGAAATATTTGCAGGACGCTGGATTGGATGACGTGGTACAATTGAATGGCCGCCACGATCCCCAGGTTTAACGCCATTAGGTTATTTTTTTTGGCGATATCTGAAGGACAAGGTTTATGAAAATAGGCCGGCTAATATTGAAGATCTAAAAAACAGAATTAGAGTGGAATCACATAACATACCGGCTGAAGCCATTCGGAATTCCGTAGACGGGTTTTACCATCGCCTAGGAGCCTGACAAGTAGAGGGTGGAGGGCATTTTCAGCATCTGTTACGTTAATTCACCCGTAGATAGCACTAAGTAGGTATTTCTAACTTTTTTGTTTTCAAAAGAGTTTTTTCTCATTTCCTGGTAACCACATAAGTTTGAAAAAAAAAAGGGTATGGTCAGATTCCATTTTTTACGAGCTTTTCAATGATCCAATACACGGCATAGGTTTGCATTTGAAAAAAAAATGTTGGGGAGGGTTGCAGCTAAGGGGTTGAAAAAAAAATTTTCATTTTATTGCCAAAAAATGCGTACAATTTAAAATCAATTGACGTGTTTTAGCGTTTTTTTCCTAAGTTACCGGTTAAAAAGATATTAATTTTATTCCGGACTTTTGTGCATCTCTGTATTAAAATGATAATAAAGAAAATTGACATGGAATATTTACTAAGCGCCAAATGTATCTAAAATTCAATAAAGCACAATAAAAGAATATGTAGAACCCTTTTTTTTAAATATTATTTCATCCAGAAGTTATTAATAAAATCGACCATAAATACGGCAAATATGCAGAACGCAAATGCGTGCGCAAAGAGTTTTCGTGTGCAAAGTTAAACTTTGCGCACTCATTTGCGTGCGCAACGTAAGTACTTTGCGCACGCAAGTAGATTTTTTTAAATCGATCCAGTAGTTTCGCAGACCTATTCAATTCAAACAAACAAACAATCAAATCTTTTCCTTTATAATATTAAGTATATGCTAGAATTAAATTTTATAAAATTCAAAGCTACCTACTAAGAAACTGCTAAAAGATATCATGAAATCAATATTATTGGCTTTGCAACTTTTTTTTTGAAAATGCTCTTTTATCATAGGAAAAGTCATCTTTAAGTGGCAATTGAGGTGACAGTTACTATGACCGACAATTTTTCTTTTTTAAATTACCATAGGCCTAGACATAACTTTCTTTAAATATTTCAAAGTCAATGTCATTACCCAGTAATTATATAAACTCCCCAAAGTTAAATTAATAAAATAAATAATATAAATTCTTTATAAACGCTGTTACTTGACCTAGATCACAAACACAGAGTTGTAGTTTAACTCTATAAATCGTACCTATTAAAAGTGGAATACCATAACCTGTTGAATAAAAGGTAACAATTACAAATGCGTTAAACAAATCTTTATAAAAATAAACAAATTTTACTAATAATTTTTTAAATTTCAGTCACAACTTCGACCACTCTCAAACCGTCCCAAATCTCTAAATATAGTTGAAGCATTCAATAGACCGAAGATCATCTCGACAGACAGTCCTCTGTCACTGCTGTCCACACCAGGATTAGATACGCCCTTGGGGTCGATATCCAGAGAGAGGACACCGCCGTTTTCCTGTAATTCGAGTACGATTTCGATGGGAGGTTACAAATCGCCTCCTTTGTATATACCTCCACCGCCACCTCCCAAAGTAAGTATTATTATGCAGAGGTTTGTAACCATAAACTATTAACCCTCACCCATTTTTTCTGTAAAAGAAGAAATTGAAAATATCAACTTCTC
>JAHBCN010023239.1:0-12723 GCA_019359885.1 Listronotus oregonensis | reverse complement strand
TTGTAAAATCTCATACAAAATGCCAGAAGGTGTTATCTGGAGACGTTTTTGTAAAAATTTAAAAAAAAAGCATGTAGGCATATGTTTAAATTAAATTCAAAGAACTGTAGTATGTATTGTGACTTTTTTTCTTAAAAATACCACAGAAAATACCTTATATTGCACAAATGTGAAAATATACTTACTCTCAGAATTGAAAATCCTGAATGCTGGGGACGAAAACAGACTCATTTTTGTTAAAAAAAATACCTCTTTAAAAAAACAAGAATTTTTTTTAGAATTGCTTATAAATAAGCTAAAAAAAAAACTATTAAATATAAATTCGATTAAATTCAATCAATTTGCAGTTGTATGTTTTTTTAGGGGAAAAAAACCTTTTTAACGGTCGATCGTCTCGTTTTTATTTTTGGCACTTGACATTAAAAAACGTTCGAATTTCGAACCAAGCTCATCCTTTTACCTAGAGGCAGCCCTCCCGGGGGTAAATCACGATATATAAGTTTGTCCAAGCCAGAGAAATAGAGAAGAGGAGAAAGCGCTTCAATCTGCGCGAAAAGTCTAAATATAGGGCGCCGCCATGGTTGCTTTCGCTTGTTTTTTTGTCATGATTTGCCCCGTCATGCAATTTGTCATGTCTTAATCTTGTTTGTAAAAAAAATTTAATTAAAAAATGGTTTTGGATGAAAATTTACGTTTTATGAATAAAATTAAAATTTTAAGAAAAAAAACATGTACCATTATTAAACAGTATACTATGCAGGTGAATAATTTGTATAAATTTAAAAAAATAATTGGGGTTAGAAGTTTTTTTTTTTTAAAAAAAAAGCTCAGAATATTGAAATCCTACATAGTGTGTTTTTGAATTTTTTAGTAAGGATAAAGAAAGCAGAATACGTTATAAATATGCATATAATATATATTTTTTTTTTTAGTGAAAAGGGCAAGAAGATCCAGGTGATTGGGGAAAACGATAAATGGAAATGCTAAAATCGAAATACCAACTTGTTTTCCCAAAATAGCTTTAATAATTTTACCCAATAACTGCAGTGCTGTCTTTAGAACTCTAAAGTAAACATATCTTTTTAATGGATTTTTAAAAAAATCAAATAAAGGCCCCTGTTATTAAAAAAATTTTTGTACAGTATTTCACATTTTTTTTGTAAGTGCTCTTATTGAAGGTGTATTTCATAATATGGTGTACAAAAAGTGTTAACAATTTTTTGAATAACAACCGGGGCCTTTTCAATAAGAGAAAAAAAAAAATGCATACAATATAAAAGGCATCCTAAAGAATTTCCCAGCGAGAACATGCAATATGGACAAATAGCATTTTATTAAATAAAATAATCAGTAAAAAAGTGTTTTATTTATACACTGTATTTTATGTCAAATGTTTTTTTTTGCATTAAAAAGTAAATTTACTTTAAGAAATTACACTGGATAATACATGTAGTTGGCCCAATTGAACACCTTTATTTTATAAAATGGTTGTTTAACAATATCTATAATCATATATCATCAAGCAGGTGATCATAAGTGTGTTTTTTTCTTACTATGAAAATTATAAAGGGAAGGTCCTATATATTTAAAAAAAATACATGCTATATATTAATTTTTATATGCACTGTGATGATCCTAACCTCTTAACTTATGCCACACGTTTTGTTTACCTATACCATTTTAAACAATTCAGGTCAGCTGCCATTCACATATCTTTTTCTTATGATACTCTTTTTTAAAAAATATTTAACTCCTTTTTTTTTGGTTTTCAGAATACAAAGAACCCTTGCCTTTGTAGCTTATTTTTCAAATTTCTTAAAATAATTTTTAGTGGAGAATAGGTTTTTTTTGACAATTAATATTGTAAAATTGCAAAATAAATTTCTGTTTCCTGATAAACTAATAATATTGTATTGTATAATTTAAGAAATTTTTATCATGTTTAAATATTTTAGATCACACAAAATTTCTAATTGAAAAATTATTTTATAATTAGTTTATATTTAGGCTGCTGCAGAGACAATTTGAATGATTAATATGTGGCAATTGCCAATACTAAGATACCATAATAATAGAGTTATATAGACACAATCATGGGCAAGTTCACACTCTCCCTCTGAGGAACAGAAAAGTGACATTCTTACACTTAATCCGGTAGGTTAGTTTGCTTAAACTACTGGGTTAACAATAAAACAAGATATTTTTATTAATAGGTTTTATTGACCATTAAATGGAATCAACTTGGTTAACTTATTCCTCATTCTTTCCCCTTGAATAGTTTTGGTATGGTGTTTCGCCATGAAATTGGTGATAATTGGTGGGTACTTGGGTGGAAATGCCATCCAAAAAAAAGCAAATGTCTTAAAATTTTTCCTTGTCCTATATGTTCACTATCCAGGAACTGTTTTAAACGAATGTCTAGCTGACCAATTGTTCATTTGCAGTATACTCAACCATTTTTTAACCAAAACTTCCTCTTTTGAAAATCTAAAATTAAAATATTACACGTAAATTTTGTTGCGTATGCAAGTATGCAAAAATCAAGAGACCTAAACTATTATAATGTATGTTATCTTATAAAATTACAATTAAACTATTTTAGCTTTAATTTTTCTAGGTTTTTATTTACCCAATAAAATATTTTCACTATATAAAATAGGGTACTTACAAACGAAAATAATATCTTCTGCTGTAAAATATCTTCTAGAATTGGAACACCCTCTCAAGCAACAAGACATAGTTCATTAAACTAAATTAAAGCATTATAAATGGAACACTTAACTAAAATAAAACGAAAGATACTAAGCCAAATCTAATCCAAAAAGTAAACAAAACATTTACGACAAACTCTTGTTTATACGAAACCCTTTTTTTTTCCATGAGAACAACAAAAAAAAACAAAACAAATGTCAATTTTGATTTGACAAGTAGAAGCAACCATGGCGGCTCACACGCCGTCCTCGTAAAATTGGATGCGCAGTGGTCAAGCGCTTTCTCCCCTTCTATTTCTCTGGTCCAAGCTAACATTTTTGTATTGGCTTACATCACAAAATAAAAAAGGGTTAGAGAAGTGTTGCAACAATGTATTTCTTTTTGCAACAGAAGATAACCTTGAATGGCAAGAACGCCCACTTCCCCCAGAGATCCCCTACATTATTTTTTATAATTTTATTTTTAGATGGCCCTGTCTGTTGATCAAATTATATTTGTCCTACTTTACTGATTGAGATGATTTATATTTATGGCGGGCCTTTAAATTTTTTCCAAAGATTTGATTTATTTTGGTATCTTTTTTAGTTGATTGAAAAAAAATAAGTTAAACTTCATCAACTGATTTTTGTTGGGAAGTTTAACCAATTATTTACCTTTCAACTAAAATAGATACCAAAATAAGCCAAAATTGCCTTTTTTAAAAACCTTAAAATGCGTTTTAAATATTTTTTTTTTTTATTTAATTATTAATTAATTATTTTGTTGCTTATTGTTAATAGTTCCGTTTTTCAAATAAACAAACACAAGTTTTTTTTTTTTTAAATTTTTTCATGTAAAAGGGCATTAATCAATTAAAACACAAAACTTAAAATTAATATATTTATTTTAATTATCTATATACATATATTAATTTTTTTAAATACAGCAAGAATAAACAAATGGTCCACCATTTTTTCATTGAAGTACTTTTGCAACACATCTGGAAAAAAGCAGTACCCCTTTTTCTTAACCAAGATATTAGTTACTTTTCTTCGCGTCTTTTTTAAAACCCATTTCATTTTGTTAGGTATAATGCTGTCTGAAAGAAAGTAGGTAAGTACGTAGAGAAAGTGACATGGATGTATAAACTTGTTTCTTGCACAGTAAATATATTTATTAGTGACATAAAAAATAAACAATATGAAAAAATAAATAAAGAAAAATATAAATTAATATTTCTATATGGTGAGACACAGTGACCTATGTTGTATGCTCTCATTGTAGAATTACATTGTCATTATATTTAAAAATTAAAAATACACAAAAAAGTGACATTGCAATTTTGTATAAACTATGGTAACCAAGATGATTTTCTAAATACAAAAAAACCCTATGCTTATTTTCTTTAATCAGTTTTTGTTGATTTTAGGTCTAATTTTTTCAGTTTTCCTTTCTTTATTTAAAAAAATATTAATTTATTAACTTAATTCCCTTTATTATCTTAAATTTCCTCCATAATTTAAAACTGGCAAAGGTTTTTAATAATAATTTAGTGACTTTGATAAAATCAAACATAAATAGAAAAAAAATCTTCAACATCTCATGCTATTATAAAATACACTTTTAATCAAAATTCTGTGTATAAAATCTGACAAAATACTTATTGTGCTTCGTCCACTTTTTTATATCATAAGAAAATAATAAAAACAATTATAAAAATAAATAACTCATCCCATTTTCAGTAAAACTAAATCTATTTACAAAAAAAAAATCTAAAATGTAAAATACTTGAGCCTAAAAACTTTGAAATTACATACATCTATAAGAATTTTAACATTGAAATCTGTTTTTTACTTTATGTATTAACATAAACATAAATGAATAAAAATCTTTTAAAAAATGTTCCTCATGTAAATACATGACGATCAATTTACAGAACCATCCAATGAGGACTAAATAGCGCCATATTAATGGCATTCTTCTTATATAAAAAAAATGTGAAATAGCCATCTTGTGTATTTTGCCCATAAAATTTAAAAGAATACTAAAGAAAATGGATTAAATAAAAACAAAAAAAAAATACCTCATAAAATATTTTTTTAATGGGACCCTTTTCCTAAATGAGGAAAGCCACAACTATAGCTCTTTTCAGCACTTGTTAAATGATTCTGTACCTACATGTTGATATATATTGGATGGTTTTCCTATTTTTCCTACAATATTTAGTAAAACACATACCACTTTAACTGACATCTTATTTTTAATACTAACCAAATTAGCAATAATTCAGCCTTAAAATACACAAAAGCACAGAACATAATCCTATGATTTTAACTTTTAGTTTGTTTATGGGGTTAGCGGTCAACAGCTGATTTTACTTTTATTTCATATCGTCTGGTACCTTCGATTACATTATAAATTTAAGTCCGGTAGGTTCCATATCAGGGCAGGTAAGTGTCGCTATGTAACACTTACCAAACTGTTTCATTTTTATAAATCAAATAAGACATTTAAAAAAATATGCAAACATGACATTTTCTTCTACTTGTTGACTGTCGTCACAGAGTAAAAGATAATGCAATTTTTAGAATAAATTGTGATTTTTTGATTTTTAAAATCAAATAATGATACAGAACAGATTTAAATATGAAATAAAATACATTTCAATACATTTCAGTAATACTTGTTTCAGTTACTAAGTTTAGGCTAGACATTCTTGACTCGGCTCTTAGAATACCTCGTCCATCATGTCTAACTCGTACTGTAACAACTCATAATGTAAATTAATATTAACAACTAATAGACATTTTGAATTATTTTAATTTTGCAAACTACTTGCTATTTTAAAATGTATGTATGTTGGCAAATTTAATATGTTTTGAAAGCACATTAAATTAAAATATTTACATAAAAAGCATGCTTCTGTGTAAAGAAATTGATTACAAAATACAATGATACACCTAATTAGTTTTATATTTTAAAAGTATGGAGAAACAACAGTAAAATAATTTCATTTTTATTTATTTTGTTTTATTATAGGAGTAAATAATAATGCTATAACAATGGCACTTCATTTTGAAATATTCATGCCCTTAGATCTGATAATTATAAAACTTTTTTCAGTTTTGAAATCTCTTACAATTTATCTCTAAGATGAATGCAGAAACATTAGTATACCAGCTCTCAAAGTACCCACAAAGTAGTTAATTGAAATGAAGATTTGTTAATTTCTTTTCTAAAAAAAATGTTTAGTTTAATTTTGTTAGTCTTTCAAAGACAATATATCCTTGGTGTTTTAAAACAAGCAAAAAATAGGCCTACTTACAGCAGTAGCTTAAATATAATTTGCATAATTTTAATTTTTCCATACAAAACACTTCGAAAGGAAATGTTTCCGAGTAAAAAATTAAATTAAAATACAAAATTATTGCAACCATTAAAAATATAGGTAATTGTTTACAAAACGGTTTTCTGCTATTTTACTATTATATGGTTAATATTTGGTATACACACCTTCTGTTATTTATTAGGAATACGAATTTACGTGCGCACAAACAAAAAATTGTGTATTTTTTAAATTTTAGGAAAAACAAACTTGGGGGGTTTTCAGTGATGCCAGATTTAATCAATTTAAGCCATCAAATTTTTTGACATTTGTCTGTCTGAAATATAGGGTAAATAAAAAGCTGCTTTGCTTACCAGAACTAACCATGACCGACTAGAACTAAAGCTTTTGAATTTGTCTAAAAGGTCGGTCATGGTTAGTTCTGGTAAGCAAGCGGCTTTTTATTTTATCCCAAATTTAAAATTTCAGACGTGAAAATGCGGGGACGTATTAGAAAAGACCCCGATTTGGCAACACTGCACGGGTAACCTTAAAAATAATTTCTTGCTGTTTCTTGTCATAACGGGGAGTTTTCGCATTATATGAAGAAAACCAATGGTAATTTTAAATTTTAAAATTGAAATAAAAAATATTAAAACACATAATTTCTCTTCTGCGCAAGTATATTTGCAATCCCTGAGGACACTAGAATACGACTATATAAAAATTTTGTCATTTAATCCAAAAACAGCAGAAAACCGTTTTGTAAACAATTACCAAAATATACATAAATATTAGGTAGTTCAGAATAAAAATGAAATATGATTGTATATATTGTACTTACAATGGTGCATGTTATCCTCGTTTTCCTTTGCAAAAAATTTGGGGTAGCTGCCTCTGCGATTTTCTTCTGTAACAAAATACACACTGCATAATATGCTCAACTCAAGCGAATTACTGCTTAAAACTTAAAATATGCCAAACTTACCCAATAACACAGAGAAACACTAATTAGGAAAAATCTCCAAAATCACGCGGCGATACAGCACTTTAAAAATAGCACATAAACAATAAGTGAAAGAAAATGGCTTCCGCATTCCGCAACAAAGACCTTCCCCACTTCGAAGGAGACCGAAGTCATCCGGAAACGCACGAAGTGGGGAAGTGGGAATGTTGCCGTTCGCAGCGACTAGTCGCGGAAATAGCGAATTTTTGAGTACTTTGAGACGACGGGGATTTAGAGAAACAAATCTATTTGTAGAGACTTTTTCCGAGTTAGACTATGACATTTTATTTTATTTTTTTGAACTATTTACTAAGTAAATACAAATATCCTATTTATATGCATATTTAAATTATAACCTTTTGCTTTCGTTTATATTTAATAACATAGCGTCCGAGACTATACCTAGTGGAGCTGGTCGCCGACCTTTAGCAGATCTATATCAGCACCGGGGTTGTAACGGAGGCCTTCTTAGCGGAGGCCGATGTGGAGGAGAAGAGGTTTGCCTCCGCGGATGCGGAGGTAACGGAAGCGGAGGCGGAGGTGAAATTTGAAGTGAAAAAAATAGAAATTTTTGATTTATTAAAGTCAAAAATATTTATTTCAAATGGGTACATAACATACATACATGTACAAGATACGCTTTCATAAATAAACTAGTAATCAAAATTGAGAAGGGGTAGCCGAGCGGCCGCGTCGCCCAGCGTCGCTCCTTGCGCATTGTATGTTATCGTAAATAAACCTCCGTTAAAACTCCTCATAAATTCTGCGCAGGCGGATGCGGAGGTCGGTTCTTTGCGGAAGTTCCGCAGTAACGGAGGCGAAGTTCCGTTACAACCTTAATCAGCACGCAGAGCGAGATATTTATTTCAAATGGGTACATAACATACATACATGTACAAGATACGCTTTCATAAATAAACTAGTAATCAAAATTGAGAAGGGTAGCCGAGCGGCCGCGTCGCCCAGCGTCGCTCCTTGCGCATTGTATGTTATCGTAAATAAACCTCCGTTAAAACCCCCTCATAAATTCTGCGCAGGCGGATGCGGAGGTCGGTTCTTTGCGGAAGTTCCGCAGTAACGGAGGCGGAGTTCCGTTACAACCTTAATCAGCACGCAGAGCGAGAAAGAAAAGGTATATATAGTTTGTCCAAGCTAACATTTTTAGGTTGGCAATGCGAATATCCCTACATATTAGTAAATTTTGTTTTTCGGATTTAAGTTGGCTGATATAAGAATTTTAGTCAGGACCGTACTGAGGGAAGGGAGTTTCAAAATTTTAATATCTTAAAAAAATTGTTGTTGAATTACAATAACTAAATTCATCAGTATTTTTTCTTGCTGTTCATATATTTCATAAATTTGAAAGCTTGATGTTTGGCCATATATTTTATTATAAATTATCATTTTTGCCTATCTAGTGCAGATTAATAGTTATTTAGAAATAGGTAGTTTAATAAAGAAAAGATAAAAAAATAAAAGAAGATAGCTTGTAAATGATTTTTTATTACAATTTACCTATTAATAAACCAATAATGTGGGTCTCATAAAATAGGGAATGTCTTATTATTTTTAAATATATACAATTTCAATTTTGCCTTTATTTTGCAAAAGGAATATGGTTTTTTACCATATTTTCTTTTTCCGCCACTATGGTAGCTGGCATTACCTAAAATAACCTATGAGCTAATTATAGTAGATCATCTCTAACCCAAGTCTCAAAATTTTATTCTTTCATCTCGCCAGGTAATCTCCTGTTTTTGTTTTAGATTTAAAACTTCACTGGCACCATCAACAAATCCTTTTTCTGAACCAGCAGTAGAAATAATGTATCTGGAAAAAAAAGTATTTCATTAGTTCTTAATTAAATATCTTTAATGTTTCATAAGAATGCAGCAAGTGTTCGAGTTTAATGTTGTCAAAGCTACAGGTTTGATCATATGTCCTATGTATGAAAGAGACCCTAACTGAGGTATCACGAATCTGTATATATGTTATTTTTTTCAGGATACCTCTTATGCTTAAAGTCTAAGTGTTCACATCTACGAGTGTCTAGAGTAAAGTCAGATATAAAATACTGATAAGATTTGTAGTCTCGAAACTCTAGAGATGAAGATGCGGAAAAAGAGGAAATTGAAGTGGACAATAACGGGATGCATCTGAGTAGACTTTTAATTTGCTCTAATTGAATATACAAAAAAGGAATTATGACAGCTAATGCTTCGGAGCAGAAGCTGTAAAAATATTCCTAAAGAGAAACAGGTCTTATACAGCTTGTCGGTGTGCAAGAGGAAGCTTTTGTAAAACTGTGAAAAATTTATAAGGCAAAACAAAATTTTATTAGAGGATTGAAAAAAGTGCTTTACCTTGTGATTTAAAAAAAAATGGCCCTTCAATTTTTCCTTAATGTAGGAGAGTACCTTTTTTAAAGCGAAATAATTAGTCATTAGAATGTTTTACCTTTCCCTAAAATATACATCGTCATCCTGCCAAGACCTCGGAAAGAGCTTTTAGAAGATCCAGGTTTCATCGAAACACCCAAAGATTTTATTTTCCCTAAATATTCTTTTTCCCCCAAAAACCCCAAAATTTTTTCTGTTGCCTTTGGTTTTTAAAAATAACCCCTAAGTTACTATAAATTTCATTTTTTGCTTCTTATATTTCGGCAATTTCCCTAATCGTCCTAAAAAAATTTTCATAAATATTTTTTAAAATATTTGGCACTTCTGAGGATGTATTTTGATTTATACTCTTAAAAAGTTTTTTCCCTTTCACAAGACCCCACTTTTCTTATATTTTTCCAAAAAATATTTATTGGGTTATTTTTTTCCTAAAAACCACCCAAACCCCTGAAGTGGGTTTCAAATTTTTTCCAAACTGGAAATACAGTAATCTTGTGATTTATCCTAAAAAATATCTATTCAAAAGTGGTTTTTTATTAAAAATAAAAAAATAAAAACTTAGTCCAAAAAAAAAATAAATTTTTAAAATTAAAAAATTCAAAAAAATTCCACACAAAAAAAAAAAAAAACCCAGAAATTTCAATTTCATTTTAAATTTTAAAAAACGAAATAAAGCAAACAAAAAAAAAAGTTAAACAAAAATTGAAACGCCGTTAATTTTACGGGTGATTTCCGCCCAATCAGCTAATTTTGACGTTGAGTCTAATTTTTGTTTTTAAACATAATAACCCCAAAATTTTAATTGGAAGACTAGGTTTCTATCTTTTTCCCATTATTTTATAAAATGGAGCATTTTATTAAAAATTATAAACCAAAAGGCTCCTACCCTTTTGGTTTTTAGTTTTTTTGGCGGGTTTTTATTTTTATGTACTTTGTTGTTTTTTTAAGTTTTTAAAAATAAAAACAATTTATTTGGTTTTTTATGGGTTTTTATTAAACCTCAAATAAATAAGTAACGTAAATTTTTGTCCCATCTCGGGCAACACTGCTTTACCCTCCCTTTTGGTTTCCGAATGGGCCCTTCACCTTTCCAAACCGCTGTTGCAAAATCTTCAATTTAGTGACATTGGGTTTGTTCTCCGAAAATCAAACATTTCCCCCACGTTTTTTTTAGGTACTTTGGTTGGTCAAAATATGATGGGATAATTAAATTTTAAAAATAATTGATAATCCGTTTTGAAAAAAATCATTGGGTTATTTCAAATTTAATTTGAATTCCCGAAAAATAAAATTTAAATCAAAAAAAAAAAAATCGGAAAAAATAAATGATAGGGTTTTTCAATAATCGGAATTTCGTTTTTTCCAATTATCCCATCACTTTTTTCGACCAACCAAAGTACCTCCAAAACTTGGCAAAACAGGCGCCAAATTGATGGTTCCCTCAACCGGGAAACCAGTTTTAATTTGCCACTTTCGGTTTTTAAAATTACCACTTTCCCGGTTAGAACTCACTTTGTTTCAAAATTAACCGAGACGATCAGCTGTTGAAGACCGGTAAGATACCGGATCCAGGGGAAATTTTTTTCGGTTTTTCGGTGTTAGTTCTTTCTTTTTAATAATATATAATAACAACTAAATCTTAATAAGAATAACAAGTAAATAAATTCAAAACACCAAATAAATATAAAAAGAAGAACAATTATCAAAATTCACAAATCTGCTGCTGAATGACATTTGCACACAACCAAAGTTGTTTCAAAATTGATCGGAATATTCTTCTAACCAGTTCTTAACCTGACTTGCACCGGAATTTCTTGATGCACCGGTTTAATCTACCGGTCGATTTTTCGGTTATTTTAGAAAAGTGCCCATAGTTTTATAACAAGTTTGTGACAGTTTTCAAACCGACGTGAATGCGCATGTCCATTTCTGATCGGTTTCAAACCAGTTGTGTGAACAGTTGACTAAAAAAAAGCTATCAGCGGTTAACTTCAGGTTCGTTTTTGACATGAATTTTGTTTGGTCGAAATGGATAACCATATAAATTATTTTTTTTTTAAATTGAGAAACATCATTCCAAAAAGTTTTTTCGGCCTTATCCTTTCTCTACAAGTCCGAGTCCGTTTCTGTAACGAAAAATCCCAATTATCCGAAAAATCATCATCATTTTTTTGTCTTGTCTTTTTAATACCAATAAATACAGATAAAACAACAAAACTCAAAGAAAAACAAACAAACACTCTCCCGAGTTTTTTAAATAAACTTGCACTACTAGCAAAAAATAAGGTAAAAAAATATTTCTACTGAGTTCTGCGCTGCTTCCGATAATTTACTTGTAATGGATCCCAAACTCTCCTGACAGTTTGAAAACCATCAAGCAAAACCTGTGAGAACAACACCCAAGTGTTTCCAAACAATCAAAAACTTTGTGTAAGGCAGTTGATTGCGCCGAATCCTGACAGTTTCTGACTGTTTCTGACTTCTGTGAGAACAAACCTAACATGTTCAAAAAACAAAATAAATTACTAGACTCAACGTCAAAATCAGCTGATTGGTGTAAATCGCCCAGTAATGGATTAACGGCGTTTCAATTTTGTATTAAATTTTTTCTTGTGTTTGGGTGTTTATTTCGTGTTTTAAAGTAATTAGTGAGATTAGAGATTACTCTGCAGTGTTTTTATTTTTTTTTTTGTATGATCCCGAAGTTCCCAATTGTTAACGGTAGGGCCGACCGAAAAAGCGGGCCTGAAATTAAATGTGCGTCGCATCCAAGATATTACCATCGACGAACTAAACAAAAGACAAAAATTTAAATAGAAATATTTTAATATTGTATTATGTAAATAGAAACTTTTTTGTTTTATTATATTTTTAGAGTGTTTATTTCCCTAAACATGTATAAAATATGTAAAATAAAAAGGGAAATACAATAATTAGGAGTGATGTGACTGACACAAACATTTTTTTTTGTTAAAGGGCCGTCATTGATCAAACCAAATATGGTAAATTAAAGTTTACCGGGAAGGTCACAATTCATCCTTATACACAAAATATCCGTAAAAAAAATTTTAAAAATTTACCTTATAAACAAAACATCTGTAAAAATGATTTTTTTGCAACAGGTAAAACACCTTTTCTTTTAAACGGAATAAAAAAAAATTTAACTCTTTTCCATCTAAAAACCAAATATGGTAAATTTAACTTTACCGGGGCGGTCACCAATCCCTTATGACAAGAGTCCCTAAAAAATAAAAAAATATATTTCTTTTAAAACAAAAAAAGCACTATTTTTTAAAAGGGAA
>JAHBCN010023238.1:0-12799 GCA_019359885.1 Listronotus oregonensis | reverse complement strand
TGGGAAAAATCCAGTTCTAGGCTACGGCGGAAGCCTTGTGCTTTTCAACAAAAAACGCTTGCCAGTGTGGAGGATCTAAACATGCAAAACAGGTCTAAATTGACAAACGGCATGTCAATTGTGACTGGCTGCATAAAACCCACCCCTGCCCCCTACTATCCCAGGTGCAGGTTTTGCCTCCGGGGGATCGACGCAAAACAGTTCAACTAAGAAAGATTTAAACACACTTTTGATGATAAGGGAATAGAAGACATGGCAAACCCTTAATCGCATAAACCCAATTTTCCTCTTTTAGGAAATCTGGCAAAGTGGGGAATGAGAGATGCTGACGGGGTTTTTTGTGAATGTGGAAAGTACAGACCACCGACCATCAAGAACATGTGTGCACTGTCCATCAAGATGCCCGGGATAATTTATGGCTTGCTAATACTAAGGCCGGGACGCAGCCCGATATTGGGCAGAAAAATTGTGTTTTTTGGACCTAAATTCAAAAAAAGTAAAAGTAATTATGTAAGTCAATTCATGACTAACCTGAGAGGAATACATCTAGGAAAATCAAGGTGGCGCCAAATAAAAGACTATTGTTCTGATTCATATAACTAAAGGTGGAAATTATATGTTATGAATTGGCGATGCGATGATATGAAGTAATAAAGCATTGTAGTGATATAATTTCCCCGTGCCGAAGTGTCAGTGATGAGATGTGGTGTGATGATCCCAGACCATCCTTATATGATATTATAGTATTAATGGCCTTTTGACTTACACTTTTTTTTTTTTCCTAAGGTTTCAAATCTTTCTTGCACGAGCTGAAACGTCCTTAAGGTTCTCTTAATTTTAAGTTTAAGATTTTCTGTACTTAGGATAGTTGTATTACGAAAGCACTTTCATGGTTTTTTTGTGAAATTTATTCCGATTATTATTTTAAAAATTTCCCACCGATTGGAGCTGAAAATATTTATGAACAATACAAATATTTAATTGCAAAGATAGTGTTTTTGGGGCTCTTATACATTGTACGATACGAAATGACGAAAATTTTACTTACGATGTTTATGAAAAACCAAACAAATATTAAACGACATTTAAGCATTTTTTTTTAAAATTAGTTTCATTGATGGTTTTTAAAATATTAATTAATAAATAATGACAAATTAATCTTATTGAACTCGTGAAAGAAATACACTAAAAACAACCTGGCAACAACCATGTTAGGGAGCCGGTTTGGTCTTGGCTTGCAAAGACCAAGACCGAGAAAGACCAACCCCTTCCGTTGCAAGACCAAGACCAAGACCGGGGTATGCAAGACCAAGACCAAGACCGAGGGGTGCAAGACTACGCAAGACCAAGACCGACCTGCAAGACTCTTGACTTTTGTCACTTTTTTTTAAATAAATTTCAATTTTTATATTCAATATAAGAAATATTTCATCACATGACAAAAAATGTGTGAAGAACTGCCTAAAAACGATTTTTTATGAGTAACGGGTTTTTTTTTAATTTAATAAGATAATAAAATCGATCACCTCGTTTTTTAATAAAATTATCTGAAAACGATAACTAGTGATTCAGAAAGTTTCAAAAATAATAAGATTGGACTAATGGTCCGACAAAGCTCGACATCTCCAAAACCGTTTACGACAGAAAAACTAAGATTTTTAAAAAGTTATAGAAGCTGAAAATACTTACCTATTCCTAATGTTTTTTAATTAGGTATCATGATGCCATTACTGGACAAAAATTTCCAAAATCCGGAAAATTATTTTTGTGCCCCTGTAAGAAGTGGCATCATTAATTTCTCCTATAAATTAAGATATAAATGTAAAAGTGATGGTTTAATAAAATATATTTGTCTTTTTATATAGGAATACTTTATATAAAATGGATTTTAAATTTCACTTCCGGTTTAGACGGAAAAGTCAAAAAATGCCAAAAGTAAATGATGACGACAGTTTTGTCAAAACCGAAAATGATATAAAAAAAAACCATCTACGCGACATTGTACCTATATGACAGTTCAAGAATTTTCAGCATAATATACAGGGAAGCGATTTTTTAAATGAATTTTTTGCTATAATTTTTCTGTTTTAAAAAGCTTTGCTCATCACTAAACGCATGTATTTAACCTGCGAATAAAGTATACAGGGCATGCGTCTGAATTTACTGATTGTTTCTGGAAAAAACATGTTGCCAGATTTTACAATCGAGCAGTTAGTTCTACAAGTTTGGCTGGAAAAAGTACAGTCAGAGCAAATATTTGTAGGCTTAGGAGTAACGTCGCAGTGGGACGGTCTTAAAAAAATTTATTTAATAAAAGTTGTTCTGAATCATTCAAGAAATACAGATAATCTTTTTCAGAATTTTTGGATACATTTTCGGACCTCCAAAATAATGACCCAAAAAACTTTTAAGATCTATGCATAATAAGACCTATGAATAATTCTGAAAAAATTCACTCATATTCCCGAATGACACTAAATATTTTTTGTGCAAAAAATCTTGTTCTGTAAAAGCGATCATTTTTGACATAATGGGTATTTATTAATAGATAAATTGACCAATATTTAACCGAAAAATATGTTAGCTAATGGAAAAAAATATAGGTTAGAAAGTCTTTGAGATTTTTACCTTAATAAATGCTAAAAAACCTGCCGAAATCTAAAAAAAAAAGCTATACATTTTTTTCAAAGTCTCAAAATTTTTTTTGGCCATTTTCCGAGATTCGAAAATGTGTTTAAAAAAAACCTTCAAAATTATCCGTATTCATTAAATGAATCTGAATAATTTTTATTAAATCAAATTTTTTCACGTTTTTTGAACGAGAGACTTTTGCGTAAAAAAAATTCGGAAGATTATGGCTGTTGTAGGAATAACAAAAATGTTGCACCTCATTTTCAGGCAATGTTTTGGGGCTTATCAAGAAGAAGATTTTGAGCAAAAAAACATATTTAATCGTAATCATTTTTGCGCCAAAAATTCTTTTTTTTTTGTCATATATATCAAAGTTTGGAGACAAATTTCCAAAAAATAAAAATCCAAAAAGAGAAATCAATAGGAAAATTTAAGACGACTATTTGAAAAAAATGAGCTTAAACGGTCAAACTACATGAACTGTAGAGTAATTTGGGTGGCACAGTGACATTTCGTCCCACTGTGCGACAGCTGACCGACTGTACTGTCACAGCCCTACTTCACTTTAACAAGCCGTGAACAAGGAAATCTGGCAACTATGCCTTCAGATCTAGCGACACACGTTTGCTGTTGTTTAGTCATATGATTTACGTTGAATGACCTGTTTCTCTGTTGTGTTATTGTGAATAAATCAACTTTTTTGAAAGAAAATATTGTTAAGATAAAGACTAAACCTGTAAAGGTCTTACTGTGTGAAATTTGTGAGTGACCGGGACAGTTTTTTTCCCCAGACATTGCGTAAAAACAAGAATATCTGCGGGTGAAAAGTGCCGGTGTTATAAAGTACTTAAAGTAAATGGCGGCAAATGAACTTGACATTTTGTGGTGGTGCTTTTTAAAAAATAATTAAAATTGAAAGTGTATTTTAATGATTCGTGTTTGGCTTTAATTTTGAAGGTATTTTTTTAGTTATTTTTTAAAAACAGTAACAAATATTAGCATTGGAAATTACCGTAAGTACGTAGGTATACATTTTGGAATTTTGTCGTTCGTTTTGATTTTTGTTATTGCGTTGCATAGGTACTTGGTGCCTGCTTATTAGATACTATTTAGTTACTGTTATTATTATTTTCCTCCAAGTCCTTGTTGTGTGCCTGGGTGCAAATCCAATTATAAAACTTCTCTTGATGCAGGAGAACCAGCTGTATCTGTTTTCACCTTTCCAAAGGACGAAAACCTTAAAGCCCATTGGCTTAGGAATATTCCTAGACAGTCATGGTCACCCTCAAAATATTCTGTGGTTTGCGCTAAGCATTTTGTAGAAAGTGACATTATTAGAGAGGATGATTATCGCTTGCCAGATGGGTCAATGCAAAAGGTACCTACCAAAACTAGACTAAAGTTAAATGCAGTGCCTAGTATTTTTTCAAATTTACCACATTACTTCTCAAAAACAGTCCCTGTTTCCCGAAAAAGTCCTGCTGAAAGCTTGGCATAAACTTGAAAACAATAATGGTCGCCTTACAAACGACACCTATTCTGCACTTTGCCATAGTACCTCTGTTTTACTAGAAATAATTGACTATTCATTTTCAAAATTTGATTTGTCGTATATTTTACCAGGTAAATTTACTACTGAAAAGTTAGAAAAAAGATTTGGTAAAATACAGACTTCTCGGAGGTTGTAATTACAATGTTAGCTTTGATGATATTTTAAATGCTGAGAAAAAAATTAGACTCAAACATATATTTAGAAGCGCTGCTGATGGTAATTTCTCTTTAGCTGAGATTAAAAAACAGGGAGACAGCTGTATCCAGGAAAATGATCTTGATTGGACAATACCTCAAAATAATTACACTGAAAAATTTTTGTTTTTACTTGAAACTGAATACCTAAATGAATATGAAATTGACAAATCGGTACAAATTTATATAGCCGGTTATGCTGCCCACAAAATTGTAAAAAAATATAATAATTGTAACATCTGTGTTTCTTTCTTGTTGAAAGTAAGGGAAACCTAATTGACGACGAATACTTTGATTGTCTACAACGTGGCGGTTTAAAGGTTCCTACAGAAATTGTTAAAATCGTTCTGTTCCATATGTGCGCGATTTTTGAGAAAATTATTAATGACCCTGATACTGAGAGTGACTTCAAAAATGGAAAATCAAAAAGCTATCCTGTGTGATCTAACTAATTTAAGCACTAGACAACATGAAGGCTTTAATGATTTATGCTCGCAATGTATTTGTGGTAACGAGAACAAAAATATGTTCATTATGATGTGCTCTATATTTTCAAACATTCTTTTAAATAATTATGTTAAAAAAGAAATAACAAAAATGCCACAGAAAAATCGGAAAAGGCTGAGTCAAAAAACAAAAAAAGGAAACTAGACACATTTAATAAATAAATAAACAAAACTAAAACTAAGTACAATTACTAACTAAATGTTAAATTACACTTGTTTCCTTTTACAACAGCATCATGTTCTTATGCCTTGACCTATGCACATAAATTAATTTGTTTTAGAGTTTAAATATTATATAAATATATTTATTTTTTCAATTATTATACTGATTTAATTATTTTAATGGAAATATCAATACTATTTACTCGATCTTTGAATTGAGCTTTAAATGAATTTAAAAATACGCGCCTCGATACCCGGATTACGCTCATCGCGCTCGAGGGAAACCGATCTGAATCTCTTGCCGGTTGCGGCGTTGCCAAGTGGTTGTTCACGGCTTGTAGTGAAGTAGGGCTGTGGTACTGTATATCTAGCGTAAACTTTTTAATACGACTGCCGCGATACAACTACCTTAAGTTACATTTTGGTGGTATTTGGTATTCATCTTAAACAAAATAATATAAAGAGTCATTACTTTTGTGACCGGTTGTACCCTGTCACTGCCACGGCATGTTAAAAGAAGTAGGCTACTCGCGCAGGCAGCCATGTCGGTCGAGACAGCCGTAAATTAACGACGTGTAAATTAAAAGAGTGTAGAGCCGTCCTGAAACGAAAGATCTCGCCGAGGATATGTAAATTAGACAGCTCTCGTTAAGGAGTGTCGATGAAAAAAGAGCGGTAGAGTTAACGCTATCGTTATTCTTGGAAAAGTCAGATTCGGTATCGTAAATTATAAAAGGAGTAATACTAAAATTACTTGAGTGACAAAGAAAGGTAGCCAAGGGTGTTTACCTACTACTGACATTTTCACGTTCGAAGGGTGAATTTTTAAATGTAAGCCACGCTAAGATACCATTTTCCTTTTCAAACAAAAGAAATAGTGCGGCTTAAAAAAATGTAAAATATAACATTTTTTGCTGGCCATGTACATTTAATTTATTGGCATTGTCAGCAACTGTTTAATGGCAAGGAATTGGCAAAAGGTAGTCAAAAGACATAAAAGAGGACAGTTGGCCGATATTAGGCCATGTGTTGCAGATAATGTGATGGCATCCATCATTAAATGAGTATTGCCAAAAATATGCATTTTAAATGTTGGCACCAGTTTATGTTTATTTCTTTACTAATGGCAATGAAAATGCCTTTTTTTACTATCCAGGAAACGAAAAAGTGCAAAATGTGCATGTATTTATGCACATGGTGTACCATATAAAATGATCCACTATACTTTTGGAAAAAGTATGAGGCACAAAAAAGTTAAATGCGAAAGTTTTTTGGTAAAATATTACACATTTTAATTCTCCCCAAAAAAAAATTAATACTAAGGAAAAAAGAAAAAAACAATGATCATTTATTGTAATTAAAAAACCCTGGAAAAAATACTTTTGGTGGATGGAAGTTAAGCTTACATGCATAAATATTTCTATATAAACAGAATATAAAAATGTAATATGAGAATATTGGTTATTTAAAATACCCTGGATACATACAACAAAATTTTCAATTTAAAAGTTGCTTGAGCTGATCCGATGAATTACACATTTCCTGTTGATCTAGCGGTATTGAATCTGTAAACTTTTGATCCATTTACCAAGTACATCCTGTATAGTTAAAAAAGCATTTTCAATTTAAAGGTTGTTTTTATTAACCTAAGAAATTGCATATTTAAATTTAAAATCCACCAACAACCAAAAAACTTCATGTTAGTGTGCGTTAGGTGTTAAATATTTCCCTTAATTAGAAAACATAGTTATTTTTTCATTTTCTTAAATTTAATGTCAAAAATATTTAGGACTTGATAATTGCTTTGCGCGTTTTATCCTTCCTAAAAATGCTTAGGCAATTTTGTTGACATTTTAAAAGAAATAATGCCCACAACCTTTGCAAAGGATTTTGAGAATTTTATCTTCTCTCACCCTGCTTATAATCGCCACTAGCCAGATTCCGTGAGAAACCTGGCCGATCCCCAATCCGCAACCCGGGGACGCGCTTGGTAGGTGCCACCCCAAGAAGTTCCATATATGGAACGCAAATCAAAGCATCATAAAATGATTAAAAATAAGAGTGTACTTGCAAAAACCCTTCGTAGGTGAATATTTTCAGGTTGCTGAATATTCTGGTAACGTGTCATATCAGTTTAAACATCGAGTAAACGAAAAGAGTTCTTTAAAAGTTATTTGCTCGGTTCACCTGTCTGGTGCATACACGAAAATGGCGCGTCGAGATGTGTAAGTATATATTTTTATATGTTTAGGAATATCTAGACTACAACTAATACTATATTAGTAAATTTTGATGTTCCTAACTTTGAGTTTCATTGAAAAAATCATTTATTATGCCTTTGTTTTTCTTATTTTCGCATTTTTTGCTGCCGTTCCTTAAATGGAACGCTAGTCTTTTAGCATACATAAAAATCTGTATGTTTATTTTTAGGTTAAAGGTGCAGCAGGTTGCTGATATGTTTGAAACGAGCATGTGTAATCAGTCTACATTGAACCTCCGGAAAACAGAATGTTATCAGACGAAGATTCCGCAGATGAAGATTCAGGTGGCCTAATTGATAATCTATCCGAAAAACAACTACTAGCCAATGCTGAAGTGGTAATGGATAGTGGCAGACGATTGGGAAGCTTTGATGTTTTGGATGAAGGCAATGATATTCCAGATGATGTGCCACTTTCGTCACTCGTTAAGAAAAGCGAAATTTTGAAGTTTACCAAGGCTCAATACCAAACTCTAATGCTGCACATTAAAAAAAATTTGGAAAAGCTACGGCACCCTTGTGTACGGTTGCAACTTATTGAAGAATGGCCCGACGAAAAGAAAGCATTATTGTATCGATTGTATTTTGACAATTTATTTACAAGCATTGGATTTTAGGAGAGAAATTGCACAAACTTATCTAAAAAAAAATTCAAAGTTTGCCAAAATCACGTGGAAGACCCAGCTGTTACTCAAAAGATTCCAGAATCTCCCCAGATATTCGGCTTAATGAAAAAAATCATTTGGTGGAATATATCCCCAACAACAAACGCCGACGATGCTCCGGACAAAACCATAAAGGCAGTTCTGTGCGCACATAGTGTCGCAAATGTGACGTAGGACTACGTATTGAATGTTTCGTTGATTTTCATACTAAACGAAAAAAAAAACTTGTTTTATAAATTTAATGATTTAACTAAATGTTAAATGTTATATTAGTAATTTTACGAACCCTAAAAGACTAGCGTTCCATATATGGAACGGCCGCCAAGATAACATTGTACAAATTGACCTAAAACGTATTTTTATTGCTAAGTACAGTATTAAAATATAATTGACTCTTAATATTTCGAATATAAAAAACTCAGTCCTTAATGGGTTAAATAGGTTAAAAACATGTTGAATGTACCTTAAATACAAATGTCAATGAATTGGCTTAACAAAGATAAATACTCAATAATGGTTGCCGTCTAAAATCCAGTATTGAGTTGCCTGAAATAAAAAGGCATACTTTATTTATTCAGAACTGGAACGTGTTCATTTTTGTCTGCGTTTTTTTTTTATCTTTGTGACAACTTACGAAGGATTTGCATATACATATATACTATATATATTAGACATATACATATATACTTCTAAGTACCAGAGTACCGTGAGTGCCGGGTTTTCCGATGTTTAACCCATCTTTTAGGCCCCAGTTCCGGCCGGGCAAAGAGCCTTCATGTTAAATGTATTGGCAATAAGTGTTTATTCGGAGTTGACTTATGAATGCATATTAGATGTTGGTAAAATTACCACCAATTGCCAGTGCTTTATCGTCAATGCCAATATGAAAATGTATATTGCCAGCAAACAGTTTTTTCTGGAGACATTATGTTTATATACGTAGGTTTTCTGTAAATTTTATTTATTATCTTTTTTTATCAAGGCAAGTTGGAGTATGACGGATACATATATCAATTCAAATATCTGTGATTAACCAAATTTTACAAACCAAAATATTAAAATTCAGCTGATATACTCTCAGCTGTCATCGTATAAATTATTCGTCGACAGTTTGTGCGCCTCTGCGTGGCATTAATACAACGCCTACCCGATATGTAAGCAGCATGTTTTTGTAATTCAACTCATTTATTAAGATTTATCGCGACCGGCTTATCGCTTCTAATTTGAGATGCGCCCTCGGGCATTATCGTAAATTTTATTTTCGGAAAAATGTTTTGTACAGAGTGGATGTAGCAGAAAAATAAGGTTTATTCGCTTTGTTGAATCATAACATCGCGGTTAATAAAAGAATTATTTCAAAACAGTATCATTTAATTAATATTAAAATATCACACGTAAACGGTTTTTATAAAATCTCATTGTTTTACCTTTATTTACATTTAAAGTTAAAAACATAACTAATAAGGAATATGGTGAAGAACGAATAACAGCATAAAACTTTAAATCATCGGCCTGACAAGATTTGAATACACTTATTATATCATTTATAACTTTTAAAAAAATTGGACTCAAATGGGGACCCTGAGGAACACCACAAGTCACGGATATGTCCAGCGATGTTACACCATGCAGCTTACACAGACTGTGTTCGCGATGACAGGTAAGAATGACATGGTGACATGGTGTGGTGGCAATGAAAAAATGATTTAAGCAAATTTTAGGATCAATCGCTAAGAAAGTATGACAGCTCGAGTGCAAGCCAAACCGGTCAACAGCCCAATCCATTACTGTTAGCCTTCACTATTATCATTATAATTATTAACAGTGCCATTGAACATTGTCTGCGAGAGAACTTGAGGAGGAGATATAAGGGCAGGGACATTTCTATCTTCTCTGATAGTCAAGCGGCCATAAAAGCTTTGGCATCCCAGCAAGTCAACTCAAGGTTGGTTTGGAACTGTCTGCAATGCCTCCTAAACCTGGCTAACCACAACAAAGTTACACTTTCCTGGGTGTCAGGACACAGGGGGAAAAGGGAATGAAAATGCATACTCCCTGGCCAGGCGAGGCTCCGCAGCAATGTTTGTGGGTCCTGAACCTGTTTTTGGAATACCAAAAGCCTCGGTTGGGCTACGACTTGGTGGATTCAAACACAACATCAGTCATACTGGAACCTCATTCCAAGGCAAAATCACATAAATCCAATGTTTATCACCATCGAAAGCATTGACAACTGAATTATAAAACTAAATAGGAATCAGATTAGAATAGTGACAGGATTAATAACCGGACACGCACCCTAAGAAAACATATACACTATGGGCATCTATAGAGAAGAACCCATTTGCAGACTATGTGACGAAGAGGAAGAGACAGCCCTCACATCATATATGGTGCCCTGCACTTAATCTGGAGAAAAATCAAAACCCAGGTGGACACTAACCACCAGGAGGCTGGAGACCAGAAAAGAACAGTAAAGGGCTACTACACCTGTCTAAGGTGTAAACCTTTTAACTGAAACAAATACACAAGAGATACAACAAGCCCTGTAGGCTGCAGTGTCGAGGCGGACAAAACCTCAACTTGTGTATTTATTTTATCAATCAATCAATCAATCAACAGTAGGGATAATTTTAAAGACGTGTTGCTAATATTTATTTATTTATTTTCTTAAATGTTTAAAAGCTGTTGTCATTATTCCAATTCAAAACGGTGAAGAGTGTGATACACCTTCTAATTTTAGACCAATAAGTCAAATTATTTGAGAAAAATCTAAAAAAAATATTTTTTTTAAAGATAAACATGAATTGTAAATATAAATCAATTTGGATTTTAACAAAATAAAAATATTAATTTCGCAATATTTTCTTTTGTTGAACATCTTTACACTTTATTAAATGATGGTGATATAATAGCTGCTGTTTTTTGTGATTTAGCTAAAGCTTTTAACTAAGTAAACTATTATATTTTGTTAAAAAAAAATTATGGCTTACGTGGTGTTTCTTTAAATTTGTTCAAATCATATCATTCTGAAAGAACACAAAATGTACGTTTAATTAAAGTTGTATCAGAAAGTGTAAATATAAATAGGGTATTTTCAGTCAATTGATATTGATAATGTTGTGTGTAAAAATTAAAAGTAGAAACACAATTAAGCAAAACCTGCTAAATAACACGGAAAAATACAAACCCCTTACTTTCTATTTAAGGTTTAATTATCATTGTAATTTAATACGCCACTCCCCTAACCAATCAAATTCAACATGGATGCCAAGTCTGTTTAGAAACTATCGATATCGACAATCGTATCGATTTTAACGAAATGCTAAAATGCGAAATGCTTTTTAGACTTTACACTAATAACAGCCAGACTACCTAAATAGTTTCAACTGGAATAAAACATAAAAACTTACATCAAAATGGTTTTCACAACAATAATAGGCATGTCCTTTGGGTATTTTCTCAATACCTACAGTAGCACACCAGGCTTTTCTCCTATCGTCTTGTTTTGGAAGAGAAAAGAATATTTTTGAAGATCCTAAACTCGGCCGGCTTCTGGTTTCGAAATAATAACAATACACTTTTTTTCATTTTGAATAAAATAACGGAAATTTATCGTAAAAGGGTTCATATAAAGGAAAGTTTGGAGATAATAATAACTATAGTAATAAATTGGAATATTTGAAAAGAACACACTATTTACAAATTAGAAATTATTAATAAATATTAGAGGTCACAGGTTATACAGGTTGACATTGACAATATGACAATTGACAGAAAACGCCAACTTTGTAGATGTTGGCATATCGATATTGATGACAGGCGTATCGAATAACAAAAAGCTGACAACAAAGCAGAAATTCCACCAATAGAAAATTTAGGGCCGTGACGTCACGGGCCTACAAAATTAAACTTAAAATTGATTTTAAGGCGTTTCCGGAGGCCAAAAAAATCGGGAAAAAATATTTTTGGCCTTTATTTTTATGTGGCTTGGCAATAAGCTAATAAAAAAAAATCATGAAAAACGCCTATTGTAATGGTCCTCAGAGTTCTGTCTTTGACCTTTATTATTTTTATTTTATATAAATTATTTAACATTATTGATTAAAAAAAAACTGCAATGTTTGCTGCAAAACTATTTTATGGAATAACAAAAATAAAAATTCCTAATATGATGTAATTAAAAATAAAATTTTAAAAATCAATTCATTGTTTAACTCTAACTTGCATTTTTTTAATATAACTAAAACTAATATCTTAACATTTAAATGTGTACTTAATAGCATATTTCTAAATGATGGAATTATAAAATCCTCCCCATGAACTAAATTTTAAGAAATTTATGTCGTTGTTAAACTAAATTTTAAAGAACATATTTAATATTTATTTATTTTACTTTTATTGAATCGATTATAAGATATGGCATTCGTTTTTGAGGAAATTCTTATTAGTATCTATTAAATTATTCAGTGTTTATATTGCAAAAAAAGCAAGTCCGATATACAGGGTGTTACAGTTTAAGATGCTGATCCTTAAGGGCGTTAATCCTTAGGTGATTTTAAGAAAAAAAGTTCAAATAAAGCTATGTCCTAAGCCCCTGAATTTTTTAGCTAAGAAAAAAATCGTTTCTTCATTATAACTTTATTAACTTCCTAGATATCAATAACACTAGAATCTTGGACTTCCATTGTCTTTATATGTTAATTGTTACACAACGTTTCGGTTAATGATGTATCTCCAACAGTTTTCAAGTGATAACTAAAAACTATTTCTAAAAGCTACGACTTATATACTATCCCTTGTTCACTGATGCTTGACCGACTTTTCAC
>JAHBCN010023237.1:0-12707 GCA_019359885.1 Listronotus oregonensis | reverse complement strand
TTTCCCTAATATTAAAAGGAAAAATTTTGAAAGTTTTTAAATGGTTTCTGAGATTTTCGATTTTAATAATCACCCATTTTACTAATGACCTTTGACTTCAAAATTATAAAAGCACTTCCCGATGGAGTAGGAAATTAAAATTTTGGGTAAATAGTTTTACAACATAAGTAAAGAAAACATTCTAAAACTGTGTATTTTTACTGGGAAGGGAATTAAAACTGGGGGGAAAAATCATATTTTAGGGATATTTTAGAAGTTTGCAATCTGATGAATCTAAGTTTCTGATGTTATAACTGTCTTAGAATTTAAAATGGAGGCAGAATTTTATTCCACCATTGAACAAAGGGAAAAAAGAGAAGCGACCCCAAAAAAATACCCATGAAAAATTGGTCCAAGTTCCTACCCAAAAAATCTCCCCGGCTAGCGGCATGGTGTTCTAGTAGGAATAGGAGGGTAACGACAACAGTCGTTTAACATATTTCTGCATTTTGTGGTTTTTATTTGTTTTTTCCAGGATGTTGTATTTAATTATTGTGTAATCCGCTATGAAAGAACGGGACAAATGTTCAACAAGCAAGGATTAGGATTTAAGATATATTCGATTCCAACAATTTTGTTGCGCTTGTTCAACAACTTTGAGATCGGGGAAAACTTTTTGGGTGTACCTTAAGCCTTGCGATTTGTTTTTTAGGCCCTTAAAAAGAAACAATGTCGATTGTGAAGTTTTTAATAGTGTAAATCAGGGTTTAGAAATGTAGGCAAACAGAACTTTTTTATTTGTGTTTGAAAGCGAATGGAGGACATTTCAAAGATATTAGTCCATTTCTTATTTTTTTTTTGTTTTTTTAAAACCAGATATTAAACTAATAATTTAAATAAGCTATGACCAAATTTTTTGGTTTAACAAATTATATTTAAAAAAAAAGGGGAATGTTAAATACAAACCCAGGGTATTTTTTTTTTTTAATATTTTACGTTTTTTTACTATTGTTATTGCATTGTTTTATGTGTAAAAAAACATGCCTGGCAAAATTGTAAAAAAGAAAATATGTGCTTTTAATAAAAGCTCAGCTGGTAAAAGTATTTACCAGAGCAGGGGCGGGGAGATGGTAGATGGGTAATTTTTTTTAATGTTCAAAAAAAAAATGAAGTGTGTCTTTACACTACCTAAAAAGTCACCCATGTTTGTTTTTAAAGTATTCATATAAAACCCTGTATATTGTTAGGTTTTGACAAATAAAAGTTATAGGGGGGCACTTTAAAAATTTTATACGTTTTAAAATTTTATAAGACGAAGTATAGAAAATATAGGTAATGTTTTGGGAAAATTTTAGAACTTTAAGAACAGTATCTAAAGACCACAGTAACTGTAGTGTTATATTGGTTTAAAGGATAGAATTACTACTTATACTGTAAAGTAGTAAAAAAGTTGTAAGTTTCAACGATTTGGACTGTTGGACCTACGTACGAAAAGTTATTAAATCAAACAAATTAATGAATTTATTTGTATATTTTACTTACGATTGCTTTTTAAAAAAAATACCAATACCCCAAGTAAAATTTTTAAGTTCAACAGACAATATACGAAGGTTTCATAATCAAAAGCATTTTTAAATTCTAAACCTCTTTTGTTAAATAGTACTTACTTTCAGCATTTTTTTTCCTTGCCAAGAGTTTAAAGAACATATCGATAATCTCTGGAATATCTGTTTGAAGGTTGTTGGCCATTCCGTTTTCGATAAATGCCCAAATAAATACAATCCAGTGAACAGACTTTGAAACAAAGATATTCTTCAAAAAGAAATAATGTCATATTATAATAATAATAAAAACACTTTTAAAAAGCAAAATAATTTTTACTCATCAGTGCTTATTATATAGGGTACCTTAATGAAATTTCGTCTTTTTTTCCTTTTTTAAGATACCTATGGAGGCGCTTTTTTTCAATTTAAGTTTTTAACGTATTTTTAAATAGTTACGGTTTCTTAAGAAGCCAGACCGCCATCGTCCGGACAAAATATAACGCTATTGGGAGTTAAGAAAGGGGACAAATCGCTACTTTAAATCCGGGAACATAAGGCCGACATAGCTTCACGAGAATAAGTGCAAAGTTTACAGGGGATCAAAACTAGGGGTTTAAGTAATTCACTTTACATATTGTATATAGTCCAAAATACTGAAGTAAAATGCTAATTGTTTATTGTCTGATAGTAAAATTCGCAAATTTTTTTAATATATATGTTTGATAATGACAATAAGAAAACCGATAGACTAGACAAAGGAAAAAAATGAAATATTATTAAGTTTTTTAAAAAATCACGAACCTTTTTACAACATAAATGTATTTCCCCTTTACTGTGAACGCCCACCTTATCACCGCCGTCTCATTCCACTAGAAAGCCAGTTACTAACGAAGGATCGTAGTAACTGCACCACATATCCTTTCTTTTTGCCTATTTTTTCTTTAAAGCTATCGGATTTTAGTTTAAACTAAATCCAATTTTTTTCCCATCAAAAAGAATGGTAACATAATATACAGGTTTTATTAAATATTATTGTTAAAAATAAAATTTTTTAAACCCCTTTATGGTAAAATTAACTGCAAAAAATTAAAAGGTGTGGGGAAAGTAGAAGGGAGGCAAATCGTGAAAGTGAAAGGGCTCATCATATTTATTGTCCCCTTGTACACGTCACTGTTTAGAAGACAGCCGCATATGGCTAAGATCCAATGATGTAATTTTATCCCCTTTTTTTAAAACTTTTGTTTTTTATTCAGAACAAAAAAAAAAACTATTCGAATTCTTTTATGCAATTTCAGATCGTTTGAGAAAAATATTTTTGCTTAAAAGGAAGTCAATATCCTTTGAATGAACAGAAACAAGAAAAAAAATTTCACCTAAAACAGTATGAAGTTAATATTTCTTTTTTTAAATAAATAAATGAAAATGACACTATAAGAAAAACAAAACCGAAGTGTTTTAATATTCTTTAAATTTGCTACATTTGTTTTTAGACCATCCACATGAAAATATTCTTGCTTCACTCTCATGCGAGATGGAATATTTGAAATTAGCCCATTTAAATAGGCACTTGTGAGAACGACGCTTACTCTTCTAAGTTTGGTAAAACCAAACAAAAAAAAAAAATATTTTTCTTCTTGGGATTTTAATTTATCGACACTAACACCCTACTTACTGGGTTCTGTCAATTCACTAATATCATCATCTTTACCGGCTGGGTTGTGGGTCCCTTTGATAGTGACACTTTTGGACGTCGGTTCTTAACCTAAGTAACAAATATAAATAATTAGGTTTTCACAGAAAAAAAAAACACAAACTAAATGTACTGTAACTTTATTACATTGAAAATAGGAAAATTAAGCAGTGAAGACGGGATTTTAAGCAAGAAGGTGTTTTTTTGCGAAATTTAAAAAAAAGAAAAAAATAGAACCACTCGAAAAATAAGAATATAAAACATTTTATTGAGAAAACGTTTTAAAAAACTCAGAATAGTCATTTAGTAAAAATGGCGTTATGAGGAATTTGAATCGCATGTACAGAGGGTGTACTGATAAATCCTTAGCTTAGTAAAAATTAAAAAAAAATTAAAAAATAATTTTTTGATTTAACCTTTTTTTTTCGCCACTCAATTACCTGCCTTTGTCTGATCTAAAACATAAGAAAACCAGATTATAGTTTCTTAATTTGTACTGGATGTTATTTTTGTTAAACAGTCCCAAAAACGGGGAAATTTTTCCAGAACAAAAACCCAAAGAAATTTGATAAAAAGTTTAAAATAGTTATTTTTTTTATTATTCCCCTTAGAATTTAAATCCACACAAAAGGCAAAATAAAAATAGATGGTTTTTTTAAATTGCTCCTTTCTTTTATACGTCACCATACGCGTCTGGTTAAAGCAGTTAATAGGGGAGAAAATTATTTACTTTAAGTAAACAAGAAATTCATTTGTTAAGTAAACAATCAGCTTTACGGAAATTAAAAAAAAATAAAGCAAATTTTTATCAGTAATTTTTCGTCCGATACATTTTCGGTATTCGATTTAAGAGATCCAATGTTTTTAATTAGGGGTTTAATTTTGAAAATTTGACTTTTAAATCATGTGATGTCATTGAGGGGCCCCCAATAACATATTTAAACTGCTTCATTTTCTAGTGTTGAGACATTTTTAGGTATTTCGTCATTTTTCCCAAACATTTATTTCGTTTGAACATTGCAACCAAAGCCGTAGCCAGGGAAAAATTTTAGAGGGGGGGTTTGCCTTTTTTGTCAGGGGGATCGACTCCTGGGTGGTCTTTTGGGGGGACTACATATAATACTAAAAAAAAATAACAGATAAAGATCAGATTACCAAATTTTTCACTATCCCAGTAGTAGTTCTTTTTATTTATAGTTTTTTTTTTTGAAATGGGGGGTTCATGTACCCCCCCCCCACTGGCTAAGGCCAACAACTAAATTTTTTTTTTGGGACAATAAAACATCTAGGATAAGAAGAATCAGTATGCCCTTTTATACCAACGACGAACAAAATGTTTAAAAAATTTTTAAACGACACTGTTATAAAGAGGGCTCTATTTTATAAAATCCCAAATCATATTTGTTTGGTTACTACTAATAACTTCTATCTTAAACGAATGCCAATACTCCCAATTTTTCAAAAAAAAAATGAATAAATATAGAAACTCAACCAGATGTAATAAAAGTGAATTAAAAAATATGAACAGAGATATAATGCACAATTTAATTCATTAACCAGTACATGGTTTAGTTTTTTTTAATAGATATTTAACAAATCAGGGTATTAAGGAAGGCAATTAATGTCGAAGCCATTTAAAGGGGATCCTAGAGCTTGAGCTTTTCGGTGACACCATTATTCGCCAATCAATGACCAAATTAGTTACAATACTTTTTTGGGAAGTTTTTTAGAAATTGTCGAAATCATTATTTTTCTTAAATCTTTTTTGGAATGTGTTTTAGTTTTTTGGATTTAAATTGGAAAAGGTTTTTAAAGGTTGGTCTTGAATGGCAAGGTAATAAGTAGGCTAAGTGTTTGTTTCATGTATATTTAGTTGCTTATTCTATAATGTTTTTTGAAAAAAATGAATTAAAAAAATTTTAAAAATAAAAAAATTTTAAATATATATATATATATATATATATATATATATATATATATATATATATATATATATATATATATATATATAGTTTAAAAATACTCAGCAATAATAAACGTCCCCGAAAAAAATAAAGGTATCTCCTAAACATAATTTTAGATTCTAAAATAGAACCTGTTGCTCTGGTGTGATTAGTTTTATAGTTATAGTCAAAGGGATAATCGCCCTCTATATTTATTTGTTATCTCCAGTCTTTAAAAAAAACTGAAATTGACGAGTCTGAGCATTTTTTTTAAAATGTTTCACCGAATTGCAATCAATTTATCCCCTAATTTCGGTTCAAATCTCGTAATGTATTATTTAAAAAATTGCAAATTTAAAAAATATGTTTTTTTTAAAATTTTAAAAAATCGATATTTTTCGTATTTAATATATTTTTAAAGATGTGGTATTATGTCCGGGGCAAATACAGTTTAGGCCCCAATATCAGGTAAAATGTTTTACGATATTTTAAACTAATTAGGGGCCCATATCCCACAATAAAAAATTTAAAAAAGCGTGTGTTAATATAAGCTGAAGCTTTTCCTATTACAAATTATAACATGATCATAAACATATTTCCGGGGATATAAAAAGGTGACATCGCCAAGCAAACTATTGAATTAAAAATGTTAGATTAGTCAACTTGGCGCCTAGATTAGGGAAAGTAAAAAACGATTTAAAAAAAAAAACTGCCACTGTAAAGTCCGAGTCTGACGTTTAATCGCCACTTAGTAATATCAAAATTACTAATGGCTAGGGTGCTAGGAAAAGGTTGATAACACAGGCCCAAAATAAGTGGGTGTGCTGGGTGCCCGGGCTAGGATTTTCTGAATTATTTTTTTTCTGAACACGAATCTGAAATCAGAATTGGGGTCAAAACAGCAAATAATTAAGAAAAAGGGATATTTTCAGATTTAAGATTTTTTTTAAAATTTAAAAAGTCAATATCTTAAAACTATAAAATATTTGAAACTTTATATGAAAAAATATAAGCAATGTATTTTTAAAAGAGCTTCAATTTAAATATATAACCTTTTTTTCTAAATGCAATATTTTTTTGGGTTTTAATCAAAGAACCGATTTTTCAGATTTTTTAAAGGTTCCTTTGGGGAAAATTTTAAAAAAATTGTTTACTTTTTGGTTTTTTTTTAAAATTTTTGGTGACTTAAGATTAATGAATAAAATAAATAATGTTTATTACAAAAAAACCCCAAAAACACATTAATAAAAAAATTTTTTGTTCCTATTTTGAAGAAATTTTTTTTCAAAATTTAAATTTTCGTTTATATCTCCTTTATTATTTATCTTATCAAAATTGTTTATATAAGTTTTTTTTCAAAGCTTTATTTTTATAAAATTTTTGTATCTCATAGTTTATATAGTCGTGTCAAAACATTCCGTTGAGAAGTTTCTCCGGTAAATGTACCGTGTCATTTTTTTTGGGGTTTTTCGTTTTTTTGCTGTTTGCCCCGCAATTTTACTTTAGATTCGTGTTCAGGGGAAAAAAGTACTCCAAAAAATTAGTCCACCCCCCAAACCCATTTTTTTGGGGTTTTTTGTAATTACTTCGTTGGAAGAACTAGATGTATATTAAAGAGCTGTATTTATTTTTAAAAAATTACAAGATGTGCTTTTTTAAATAAAGAAGAAAAATCTCGTCCAGCTGATACAGTGACAGATTGTTTTTTTAAATAAGTTTTTAATAAGTTAATTACATTTTACAATAGACAACCTAACTTAAACTGTGAAAAGTTGGCAAGTTTAAATTCTTAAAAATTAAAAAAGTATTATTAAAATATTTCTTTTTAAAAAAGGTTTTTAAATATGTCCACACCATTGTTTTTTTTTCTTATAGTAGAGTGAGTGATAAACTTTACATTTAAATTCCCCCCAAATATTAAAAGAAAATTTTAGGGTAAAATATTTAATTATTTAAAATTAACTAAAAGTGCAGTGCAGAAAAAAACAGTCAAAAATAATAGGTGAAGTTTAAAGGCTGTTTTTAATTAGAAAATTTTTAAGTGCCCAAAAAAACCATACAAAATGAAAATGTTTTTATTTTATGAATGCATGCAAATACCAATACAAAATTTTAGTAGTGCAAAATCAACATATTTATATCAAGGGCGGGTTTTCGGTTGGGGGCCTGACGCACGCAGTGTGTATATTACACGGAATGTTTCGGTATTGTCCCCCCTTTAAAAAATTTGTAATCGTTCCACAAAAAGGTATGATTTTTGGGTGTGTAAAATTACAAAAGATTTTAATTACCTGAAAAAAAATAAAGAAGGTATGTCAAGTGGTTTCTGAGTTTTTACTACTGATTGACTGACTCACTTACTAACTACCATCAAAATTATGGGGCATTGTTTGAGAACTAGAAATTTAAAAATTTGGTATGTAAGCATTTAAAAACACAAATAGAGAAAAATTCTGAAAACTGAAGGTTTTTTTAAAAAATTCAATTTTTGGGCTTGTTTCTGAGGTTATAACCGTCTTAGAATATAAAATGCAGGCGGATTTTTTCCCTTTCCTTAAACAGAAAAAAGAAGAGATCCGACCAAAAATACTTGTATGTAAAAAAGGCCCAAGCCCCCACCCAAAAAAACTCGGCCTCTAGTTAATTCTGAAATTAGAGCAAGTTCTGCCCAAAACTTTATTCTAAATAAACTATATACCCAACACACCCTTCTTGTCTCTAGGTTTCATAACTGAGTACCTTCCTATTATTGTTTGAATTAAAACTTCAATGCTTAAACATTTTTAAACATTTAAACCTATAGGAATATAATATATTTAATTATACTATAAAATAAACTAGAAAAAAAAAAGCTACATTTAAAGTATGCAAAATACTGTTAGTGGGCCAGTAATAATCTGCCATTATAACTCACTTTTGGGGGAGCGAAGTGGGAACATGGGGACCGCGCCGATTTTCTATCAAGCGGCACGCTCGATCGTCTTTCATGCTCTTCGCGTTCCCGAAAAACGGTTGCCACATCTGATTTTATGAGCATTCAAAAACTATAAATCCATTTTGAATAAAAGGAAACAGAACCCCATAAATCTATTATTTACTACATATATATATATATATATATATATATATATATATATATATATATATATATATATATATATATATATATATATATATATATATATATATATATATATTTTAATTAAAAAATAAAAGTTAATTTTTCCTTAATAAATGATATTTATGGACTCCCATTGTCTTAATTTGTCTAAATACACAACTTTCATAGGGGAACTGTCTCCAGCCATCTTTAGGTAAATCTAAGTAAGTTACATCTACAAGATGTATAAGAAAATATCCCTAAAACAAAATCATGTTACGAACTAAGTCTCCCATCACCTAAGAATGGTTAAGTTTTTCAGAATAAAGGTCATTTTTTTTTTGGGGGTTACTTAGCTCAAAAAAATTCCGCTTTTGAGGAAAAAAAGTATTTCTACCCTTTAAATTTGTATTTTTGTTGTATCCCAAATCGGTTTGAAATACTGTTTTCACTTTTGGGGGAAGGTATCCCCACAACTCTTCGCATTCTTCATTCCATTTGAAGAACCGTTCCCCCTATTAATTATTCCCCCTTATACACTTCCCTTCTTTTTTCTACCGACAAGCAGTAGTGAACCTGTGGTTCTTTTTTAGGTATTTTCAGGGTTCTGCTTCAGAAATTGGCCAATAGTATTTCTTCCTTAGCAGGGAATAAAACCCGAAGTGTCTTTTCATGCAACAATCTGGGAAAACCCCCCAAAATTTTCCCCATTCATTTGTTCAAAGATCCCTTTTTTAATCAGACTGTATAAATCAAATTGATCCAAAAACAATATGCCAAAATACTTAATCACTTTTAAAACTACTTAAAAATACATAATATATATGTTTTTTTTTAATGCATTTTTGAAAAACCCTTTTTAAAAATTTTCTTGTTTACTGTCAAAACTGGTTTTAATAACAAAAAAGAAATAATAACCAAAATTGTAGATCCTTTACATCCTGCAAAAAACCAGAAAAAACTTTATTTTTACATCACTGTTAGGTTTAAAAATATCAGTAAACACGGAAAAAAATCTTAATTAAAAAAACTTTATTAAAGTATACAAAACGACTTTTAAAAATATAGCAGTTTGTTAGGTAAAAGGAAAAAAAGTTAAGGGTATTTTTAGAAATCCTCCCCAAAAATTCTCAGGAAAAAGGGTTTCGCACTTAAAGTCGGGAAAGGTAAAAAATAAACTGACCCCCTTTTTAAAAAATTAGTTTGATAAAATATATAACTGGTTTATTTCGGGATAGAATATATCCGGTCAATATTTAAAAATTAGATGAATTTCACTTAAGATAAATATAACAAATTAAGGTCGAATATACGCATTTCGTATTTTCCGAAACTTTGTAAATTTATTTTAGACCTACTTGTTCTATCCATAATTGAACTTTAAGTTAAGAATACGCCCAGACAAAATTTACTTTTTTTCTAGAAGCTCGATTGTATATGTATTGTGACAAAGTTAAATTTTTTAAATGCCAATTTCACAAATAGTTGTGACACCATCGAAGCAAAAACCCAATACAACCAGACAATTTCAGAACCAAAACTTTTTAATAATCGCATAAAAAATAATGTCCTTTTTTGCTCAATTTCAGTAAATCTTCTTGGTCCTCGTCAAAAAATTAAAACAACTTTTTTACTAATTTTTTCCACCTTTAACCCCATAAGATGAAATTATTTTACTTCTAAATGAAAGCCGAAATTTGCAAAAAAAATTTGGCCAATTCTATTCTTGGTCTTTCGTTAATCTGCTTCTTTCAACTGTTGATTCTGTTTCTCATAAAAAAATCGTTTTTTTTAGATCAGGTGTAATTTTTGTCTCCTTATACTAAGAAATCCTCTGGACTAAATAGCATACCATCAACCTAACTCGCCTATTTCAATTTCTTATTTCTCAGTATATGTATTATTTTTAAAAAAATTAGCTCTTTATATTTTATGTTTTAAAAGAACCATAACCCCAAACCCCATCCCAATGTGTATATGACCTTTTTTAAAATATACTGTTAATTTAAACCTCAATTGTTTCGACTTTTTTAAAGGCTTCTTTAAGAGTATTTTACGCCCGATACATTTATTTATAAGAAAATGGCATGAAAAATTAAAAAAGTAATTTAAAATAATTATATCGCCACCCCAAACCCTCGCCAAAATTAAAAAACCATATTACTAATGTTATAGGCTGTGATATAATTTAAGCTGATGAAAAATTATTTCTAGTTTATACTTTTTTTTAACTACCCAAAGCGCCTTTAAAATTTTTAAAAAAATAAAAAATATAAAAACTACAATGTTTTGCAGTTCTCATCCAACAAAATTTGGCTAAATGCAATATTTGTAACAGGTTAAATTGGTTTAAATAAGGGGGTGCTTTTGAAAACCAAGAAACATTTTGCAGAATCACAGAACTGGGTTTTTTTGACATAATCGGAATCCAATGTGAGGTTGTCAAAAGAGCGCTAATAACGGGAAGATTATTAATATGGGGGAAAAAAGTATATTTGTTTTTTTTTTCTAAATCATTACTTTTAAATGGACTAAAAGCAACAAAAAAAAATTAAACCAATAAGTCTGTGGCAAAAAAAGGTAAGGCAAACCCAATTTCAATATATTTAAAAAGGCAAAAAAGTAAAATGCAATATCTTTAAAAAACTATTTAACGAAGGAAAATGTAAATTATTATCATTAAAAACTAAAACAATTCCTAAAGAAAAAGTCTCAAACCTTTGATTCTTCTTTTTTTATTCCATAAAAAAATAGTGTATTAAATTTACAGGATTACATTCATTTATTTTTTTTTTTAAGTATGATGCTTCCAATTTTTAAAATGCAATATTTAAAAATAATAATATAATTATTTATGAAATCTGGATTTCCACCTATGGCTAACAAATGGTTGCATATTCTTAAAACCAGAATAAGCAGTTTAAGCCACCTTAGTACAAGGTTGTTATTTGGCTAGGGGGCTAAAGTGAAATTTTTAAAATGGTTTTGGGGGTTTAAATTTCAAAACTGCTTATACCTTTTTGCCGAAATTTGGTACGTTGGCCTGGCTTTATGGGGCAAAACCCCATGTCACAATTATGTTTAAATTCATCCAGGGCTTAGAACCGGGTTTTTTTTTATTAAATGCTTGTTTAATTTCTACGCCAATGGACCAAGAGGGTTTGGTACAACATTTAGATACACTAACTTATTTGCTACAAAAAGGTATTTGATAGAACTCGATTCCTCTAACAGTTTTTGAGAAATTTGTATTTTAAAATTTTTGGGTAGTTTTTAAAAAAAATAAAGTAACAGGATGTCTTTTAAAGGTCTTTAAACAAAATTACATTTTTTTAGACCAAAATTAGCTAGTGGAAACTTATTTTGAAAAGTTGCTTAGTATAAACTAGAGGGCCTAAAAACCATTTACAGACTGTCATTTCAGCGCCGTCTAGTCCCAAACAAAATTTTTTTATAACAAAAGTTTTTTAAACGAGCTAATCATTTCGTCTGACCTTCGACCAGTGAGGTTGGGTCGAAAAAAAAACTACATGTTTTTTCCGGGTAGGCGGGAGAAGGGAAAGTATCTGCTGATTTTTCCCTCGGGGATCAAGGAAAACTCACCCAGTCCGAGTGTTAAAAGTGTAGTTGAGTCTGGAGGATTCCTATAAAACTTCTTTTTTGGGAAACACACGTGGTGACGTTAACCTAATGGCGCTAAAGGCACATGCTTTGGGGGACAAAAAAAAGATCTGAAAGAAACTGGTTATATCTGGATTTTGTTTTTGCATTTCGACAACTGAATGTGCCTTTTTAAAATTCCTTAATTGAAATAGTCGGGAGCTTGATACGGTTAGAGCCGACTAAATCGGAGTTCCTAAAAATATGTCTATCCCGTTTAACGAGGGGGTAACCAATGCGGAAGGGTTGCTGCGCCTCTTTTTGCTTTGCGGGGTGAGGGGGACTGGGAATGCATGAGCAAAGTCATCCGGGGGTTAAAACCCCCCAAATTTTCAAGAAAAATGAGCTAATTTTGGTCTAAGAAATATGTAAAAGCTTTTTTTAAAAACCTTTTAGGAAAATCCCGCCCCTTTTTTTTGTTAAAAAAAACTTCAAATTTTTAAAACGCAAAAATTTTCGAAAACCGTTCGAGGAATCGAGTTTTGTTATGAGTACCTCTTTGTAGAAAAAAAAATTGGTTAATTAAATTTTGAACCCAAACCCCCCTTTTTCCCCTGGCGTAGAAATCTGAAACAAGATTTAAAAAAAAAAACCCCGGTTCTACGCCCATGAACTGATATTAATCAAATTTTGACATGGGTTTTTTTCCCCATAAAAACCCGGCCAACGTACCAAATTTCGGCAAAATAGTATAAACAGTTTTTTAAAATTTAAACTGGAAAACGATTTTAAAAAATTTTCACTTCAGAGTTTCCTAGCGCCCAAACTAAGCAACTTTTTTTAAGGTAAGT
>JAHBCN010023236.1:0-12741 GCA_019359885.1 Listronotus oregonensis | reverse complement strand
TGTAGCGGTAGCAAGAAATTTTTTTTTTTTTTATTTTTTTGGGTTTTTTAAAATTTTTGGGGAATTGTTTTTTATAACCTTATCAATTCTTGTATTTTGTAATCTTTTACTATGGAAATATGATTAGCTAATGCGTATTTTGATGTTCATTATTTTGATTGATTGATTATTATATTTGATTTGCTTAATTATTACTGTTATTTACGTTAGCTTACCCATTAGACTTGGACGGCATTTTCCGTCTTTTTCCTCTGATTGTGACTTATTTTTCCCGATTTTGACTTATGAACCTCTCGATTTTGACTTTTGTTGTGAATAGTACGTGGTACTTTTTAGTACAACTCTTTTCAGAGGATTAATCGTACTTTTGCCCTATTGTGCCTTATTTGTTCTTGAGTACGTCGTCATACGTACTGTTTCGTTGTTTACATTATTTTGCCTTTTTTATCTTTCTGTGCGTAGTACCTTGAGTACATCTCTTTCAGAGGATTATACGTACATTGATTTATTTTGAGTTTGCTTTATCTTGAGTATGTCTTCATACGTACTGTTATTTGTTGTTTATCTTACCTTGCTCTGATTTTAGTAGTTTTTTTTTATTGGCATCAGTCTAAGCGAATTGACGTGGTATCATTTCAGTTCGACTGGATTTCTTTACGCTTAGACTATAAGCAATTTGGTTTGTTTACCTTTCAGATTTTCCTGGATTTAATTGCTTAGCCTGAGACTTTCTTTAAGTTGTTGTTTTATTGATGATTTGAATTTGTTTCGATTACCTTGTATTACTTTACCTTTTTTACCTGATTTGACGTATTCTAGGTCTTAGCAATCTGATTTTGCATACCCGTTGTCTACTGGATTTAAGCCTAGAATTTCTCGATTGTGACTGTTTGGATTTGAAAATTACCTTATTTATTGTGGTTGGGGATAATATCCCGTTTTGCTTTTTTATTGACAGGGCTGGGTGGCGGTTTAGCTGCCGGAGGCCGTTTTCGATGCTCTTTGTGGGAACTTTAGGTCGCTCGGAGAGCAGACCGAATGGAAGGCGTGGCGTCGGGGGGTGTTGGTTTTGGCGTAGTGACCCTAATGAGGCACTACCTTAAGCTGGGCCACACTACTGCGTTCGTGCTCAGCTCCATTTGGCCTAGTAGATTGCGGTCGGTCGTCGGAAATACCACCACACAAGCACCCTATAATTATTCAATATTTTTTTTTATACTTCCTGGTATCTTTTTAGCTTGGCGCGCGTATAGCGTGCTCCTATTGAACGGTGGAACCTTAGGGCTTTGTTTAATTTTTTTTGATCTTATCTTTTTATTTTGTATTTTTTTTCTTCCACCTTTTGTGAATTGCTTCACTTGCGGATTCTTGGTGTTTCTTTTGGGTGTGGTTCGGTGCGTTTTCAAAGATTCAATATGAGGTTGAGGAACGAGGTCAGCCAAGCCAGGATTGGTTGAGACGCAACCTTAACAGAAATTTAAATTAAATCTGTCAAATAAGAAAGTGACATAAATTTCAAACCATGCTGGTTCTTTGGGGCTGCATAGTCCCTCATCCGGAGACTCCCTGGGTTTCTGCCATTGGAACAATTTGTACAGTATCTCAAAATGATTTTGTATAGCATTGTTTATAATTTCTGACATTGTATACCTAATAAAAGTAGTGTTGAAAAATATCTATCTACCCTTAAACAAATATTAATCCTTTATAGAACTCATTTTGTGCAAAATATAAAATATTTTATATATAATATCGCTTGGGATTCTAATACGGATATTAAACACATACACTGAGAAAAGAATGTACTTGTATCAAATAAACATCGGATTTATCCAAACAATCATTTTTTTGGTATGGGCCTAACAAATATTTGTATGAATAAAGGACATGGCACACTTCTTATGGATTTGAGTCACCGACAAATTTTTTTGAAATTTTAGTATTTTATTTTGGAAGTCCAAATAAGCATTTTCTTTCATTGCGCCAACCTTGTAGCTATGCAGGGTGATACCATAAAATAAAGCCAAAAATTCTTAAAAATATTTATTTTATTTATTACTGTCTGTTACCCTAGACTGAATATTTTCAGTCTAGGGTAAAGGTTAAATATTGACGTACAATTAGAAATGTATAATGTAAAAAAAATACCAACCATGATATTTTATTTCTCGTAAACAGTTGATTTTATCGATGTCAGTCATGAATACCTTTTGTTAGTTTAAGGTTAAAGCTATCCAAAAATAACATTGTTGAGCCTCTATCATACAATGTGTTAAAAAAATTGCTATTATTGTGTCAGAGCTAGTCCGTCCCTGGCAAATTAAATAAGCCAAATATAATTTCTTTAAAAAGACTTATCTAATAACCATCATATTAAAAAAATATTAAATTTCGCCTAGTATTTTAAAAGTTATTTAAACAAAAACGATTTCCAGGTGCGTCCGTTATGTACCTGTATCTCCGTAGGGAAGGGGTCATAGGAAAAAAGTTTATGGGAACTTGTCACAATATTTTTATGAAACTTGGTTGTGGCTGTGTGCAGGTAGAATTTAGGGAATGAAGAGACTTTGTATTTTGTGCAATTTTTTTATTTAAAAATCCTAGCAGAGCGCTTTCGTAAAACCATCATCAGTGCTATTCGTCAAGCTGAGCAGTAGCAATTTGAGCAACAAAACATGTAGAGGGCTTTAAAAAACTATCACATTATTACACAAAATAGTTTTTTAAAAATTCACCCTTTAATAAGGGAAAATGTAACATACAGGGTGATTCACGGTCGATGGTAGGTTAGACGTCGAAAACGGGACGCAGAATTTTTCTGAAAATTTAGCATCTTACATTTTCTTACCTGTTCTATCGATCTAAAATATTTTCAGCATTGCGACGTTGCCGCTTTTATGAAAAAGTCCTAGAAACCTTTTTTTTTAATGGAACACCCCCTATATTAACAAGTTTTTATATTTGCCCTTTTATTATAATACTTTTTTGTTAATATTGCCCTATACCTATCTCTATCGGTTTTCAAGATAAAAAATAATTTGTGTTAAATATGGTTCAAAACATGGCCCTAATTAAACTTAAGTAAATTAGTGCTCTCAATTCATGAAAAGTTGATGTTTTGGTGGTAGTTTAGACAGACACGATGTATTTAATTTACACCGAGAAATCGACTCCATATCATACAGGGCGTGCTAAAATTACTATTATTTCCGTTATTCTTAAAAGGGGTCAAAAGATCATTTTTTCAAATAAACAAAAAAGTATTATAATAAAAGGGCGAATATAAAAACTTGTTAATATAGGGGGTGTTCCCTTTTAAAAAATAAAGTTTCTAGGACTTTTTGATAAAAGCGGCAACGTCGCAATGCTGAAAATATTTTAGATCGATAGAACAGGTAAGAAAATGTAAGATGCTAAATTTTCAGAAAAATTCTGCGTCCCGTTTTCCATAAACGTCTAACCTACAATCGACTGTGAATCACCCTGTATATTAATGTTGTTTGACTTTTATTTTTTTTTGTGTGTAATAATGTGATAATTTTTTAAAGCCCTCTACATGGTTTGTTGGCTCAAATTGCTACTGCTCCAGCTTGACGAATAGCACTGATGATGGTTTTACCGAAAGCGCTCTGCTAGGATTTTTAAATAAATAAAAAAATTGCACAAAATACAAAGTCTCTTTAATTCCCCCCATAATATTTTTAGGTTTTCTATTAGAGTCCGAGAGATTGCCTACATATTCCGGGATACTCTGTATATTTTTTTTATATAAAAAATACCTAATTTTATCAGTCTAGGGTAACAGACAGTATTTTGTAATAAATAGAATAAATATTTTTAAGAATTTTTGTCTATATTTTATGGTATCACCCGGTATAGCTACAAGGTTGGCAATGAAAGAAAATGCTTATTTGGACTTTCAAAATAAAATACTAAAATTTCAAAAAAATCTGTCGGTGACTCTAATCCATAAGAAGAGTGCCATGTTCTTTGCAAATATATTTAAAATGTTTGTCATAATTATTTATTTAAGACAAACAAATATTTAATTCGTGTTTATACCTCCGAACAAGAAGTTCTATGCAAATAATAAGATATTTATTTAGAGATCTTTTTCTTTTTGATATAAATAAAAATGTAATTTATTTATTTGGTTTTGTTAAATGAAATATTTTTTTTATTAAAAAAAAACACAAAGGTATTTTGTATTTATATTCTCTAGCCTTAGTTTCTTAGACATTTTAATATGCGACATGCGCCTTTTTTTTGGTCGAAGTTCGATGCTTCTGTTCTTACCATTTAGAAGAATGTGTTTAGTAATGGTATCAGAAACCTAGGCCATATTATCGTAGCCACATTGTAAATTCGGCCGTTTTTAAAAATGCCTAGCCACTTTATAAAACGCGGCCACATTGTAAAATATTCGTTTAGTTTGAATTATTTCAGAATACGGCTAGTGTTTTAGCCATTTTATAAATTGGCCGATCGATTACGAGCCACATTCTCAAATAGACAATTATGATAAAGAAAACTTACTATTTAAGGAGGAAAACCTAACGACAACTAACCAGAACTAGGTAATAGTTTGAAAGTTGTTTGTTTACGGTGCCCAATAATTGTATACTATTTGGGTCAAACCACGTAAGTTTAAAAATAAAGCCCTGTTTACTTTAAATTGAATAACCCTGTACAAACTCCTTTTTTCTTTTTGTATGGCTGTGTAATCTTAGAAGCATAAATTTTAACTTAATTTGGAAATGTCAAATCTTTTAAATATACTTACTGTATATTTCATGATTTTATAATGTTTTTTGTACTGAGATGTAATATAATAAATTGCCGTTATATTTACAGATACTGTTATATCATAATGAATGAAACATAAAGGCTGACCAAAGGCATTACTTTAAAAAAAACTTTATTGCCTTTTAGTAGCTGCGGATGTTAGAGATGGGTACCTGTTTTGTTTTCACTTTTCTTAGGGAAAAATTTGATCCGGGCTCCTATCCGAAAGCTGATATATCTTAGAAATAAAATTTACCTTAATTCCAAAAGCGTATTTGACTTTGCATATTTTCATACTGCAGAAGGTTTTTTTTTTATTATTACATGATTTATATGTGTTCTGTTTACATATTAAAATATATACAACTGCAAAATTTAAAATTAGGCTGTCAGTATTATAAAACAGATAAATTATTAATACCTAATCAACGAAAAATTCATCATTTAATATGCAAATTAAAATTTATATTTATTCAAAATTAAAACATTAATTAAAATACTATGTATATCGAGTTTATTTATTATTTAACGCAGAGCAGTGGACAATTTTCTGGCGCTAATAAAATGCCATCGGTTGCGCAGTTTGCATTTTCAATAAAAATTATTAATGCACCAATAAAATTGCAAAATTAAAACGTCGAGAGATTATGACTTTATTGTTGAATTTTATTGTATATTTAATGGCGGTTTCATTGGCTCAAAACTAAAAGTCAACAGCGTATTAAGCAATGTATACAAAAAATTTAAAAAATCCTCGCCCGCAGTTACGAAAAGGCAGTAAAATTCATAATATAAACTTTGCTCAATCAACAGCCCTTGGGCCACGGTTTCATTTTTATACTAACCAGTTGCACTCGGCTCAGTGGCAGCCCAGTACGTTTTTATATAAAATGTTATTTTACGTTAATTTAATTTATACTAAAAGTAAATATACTTTTAATGGCCAATTATTTTGTTAGGCAATGTAAAAACAATTAAAAGATTTCAAATAACGTGTTAAATATTGCGGGGTGGTATAGTCTGTCTCAAAGTATATCACTATGGCTTTTGACGGACAATACACCAATAAACCTTTAACGATTTTATTACCTATTGTTATTGGGTAAACCCATTATTTCATAATGGCAGGGGTGGGCCAGGTATTTCTTGAGTATTGATCATTAGGTATATAAATATTTCGGCTAATATTTTAGTGGCAGTGTAGAATAACCGTTTTTACTGTGCGTTTCGAAAAAGCTGTTTTACGAGAATAAAACTATGTCGCGTCGAAATCATTTGTCATTAGATGCAAAACAGGTTGTGAAAAATGTGTATGAAACTTTAATCAGTAGAGGTCTAATTAAACAAGAAGCTTTAAAAGAAACCTGTCTACTTACAAAAACTTCAATATCATCGATAAGGGATATTATTTTTAGTAAAAAATTGAACAAAAGAAAAAAACGTAGTAATTTTTAAACTCACCGTATAGACCAGGGGTCTCCAAACTTTCCAGCCTTAGGGCCATACTGATTACTCCAGTAAGTTTCGAGGGCCAAAACCATATTATCATTGTTGCCGGTGGTAAGGGAAATGAAATAGTCCACTGATGAAAAAAAAGTCCGAAAAAGTACACAACGTTTAAAAAAGGCTGCAAATCGGACTAAAGTCCGCAAAACGGCAACACTGCATATTATTAATTTTCCTGTCATTATCTGTAATTTCTAGATTAGTCGTAGAGTACGAGCCATGAGGAGTAACGTGACACGACATATGGTGGACACAAGCGGAAATAGGTAGTACCTTCTATCGCTAACAGATGGCGCTAATAGCACGTACAGAATAATCTCGTTGGTTCGAGAAAGTTCTGGTGTCTTCCATTCACTTCTAGATGGCAGTAATTGGAATATATAAGAAGGCTAGTGGCGCAACCACAAGTCAGTTCCTATGACACTGTTGTTAAATAAAATATTGCATACCTCCTTAAAACGTGTTTGTGCGTGTTTAAGTTTAAGACATCTTTATAACAGTATTTTGATTTGAATTTTTGCTTTTGTGTGTGAATTAGTAGTATGGAACAGAAGCCAAAAATTGATAGTGAATGCAGAAAATTCAAAGATCAGTGGAACATTCAGGGTATTTCGTAATTGAGACCAGTAACAAGGTGCTATGTTTGATTTGCAATGAAAGCATAACCGTTCTCAAAGAATATAACAATTAAACGTCATTATGAAACAAAACATTTTCAAAATTACTCAAAATATACAGGAAGTTTGCGGACAGAAAAATTCGAAGCTATGCAGCGCGGATTGAAATCGCAGCAATCTTTATTTACAAAACTCAAAACTGAACAAGAGGCTGCAACTCGTGCCAGCTGTGTGGCTCTTGAAATTGCAAAACGTGGAAAACTATTCACCGATGGAGAAATGATCAAAGAATGCATAATTGCAGTAGCCGAAGAAATGTGCCCTGAAAAGGTAAATTTATTAAAAACTGTCAGTATGTCAGCAAACACTGTGGCTCGAAGGGTAGAAAACATCGCTGAAAATATATCCTCTCAACTGTTCGACAAAAATGGACATTTTGAGTGGTTTTCTTTGGCCTTGGATGAGTCAACGGATGTGTCAGATACTGCTCAGGTGTTGATTTATATTCGAGGAGTAGATAAAAGCTATGAAGTGCACGAAGAACTTCTTGATATGTATAGTATTCATGGCACAACTACTGGTACAGATATTTTTAAAGGAGTTGAAATGGCCATTAATCAAAAGAACCTTCGATGGAAAAACTTGAAATGTATTACAACTGATGGAGGCAAAAACATGAGTGGGAAAGATAAAGGAGTGGTCGCTCTTGTGTCAAAGGCTGTAGAAAATGACGGTGGTTCAAAACCATTAGTCTTACATTGTATCATTCATCAACAGTCTTTGTGCGGAAAATGTTTGGATATGTCTGACGTTCTGAAACCAGTCATATCAACTGTTAATTTTATCAGATCTTTTGGGCTGAATCACCGACAATTCCGACAATTTATTGAAGAGATTGGAGAAACTGACTTACCTTATCATACTGCCGTACGCTGGCTTAATTGTGGGAAAGTCCTTCAGCGCTTTTTTGAACTTCGAGCAGTGATCGAAATTTTTTTGAATGAAAAGCATCGCCCTCTTACTGAATTACAAAACAACGCATGGCTGTGGAAGTTAGCATTCTATGTTGATTTGACAAAACATGTGCACGAACTGAATTTGGGATTGCAAGGAGAAAACCAGCATCTTCCTGATTTATACACTAATATCAAATCATTCCGGAAGAAATTGAGACTATTTCAATCACAACTACGAAGTAAATGTTTTTCACATTTTAAAACATGTGAAATATTCAGCCACACTACTGAGACTGAGTTTCCTATCGATTTTGCAATCGAAACTTTGAGTGCTTTGAAGATAAATTTTGATACTCGTTTCTCGGACTTTGATGCCATTGCGAATCAAATTAAGATTTTTCAGAATCCTTTTGATACTGACATTGAAACCCTAGCCCCGGAACTTCAAATGGAAATTATTGATCTACAATGCAGTGATATAATTAAGAACAAATATCAAAACTCATCTTTGTTGGAATTTTATAAGAGTCTTCCACTGACACAATTTGATAATTTGCATAAATTTGCTCGTGGTCTGTTTTCTGTTTTTGGTACTACTTATTTGTGTGAGAAAACCTTCTCCAAAATGAAGTACACAAAAAATGTTTACAGATCGAAATTAACTGATGAGCATCTTAAATCTCTTTTAATAATTGGTACAAGTAAAATTAGTCCACAACTACAAACTATTGTCAGTGGAAAATCTCAATTACATAAATCATTAGTATTTCATATGTCATTATGTTTGTTATAAGTCATGTGATTATTTAAAATGTATAAAATGTTAGTTGGATTCATTTCAATAATTTGTTAGTTATTATATACTGAAGTTAAATTTTCTGCATATTATACATGTCTTTACTCATTACAATTCTGTGTTTCTTTATCCAACTTATCACAAAAAAATAACAATAAGCCTACAAGAATGTTATGAGTTAGCGGAGTTAGCCCATGACCATATCAATGTAGATGTCATATTAATAATTATTCAACATAAAATTAGAATACTTCAGTAAACTAAATTTAATTTGCTATAAAAATTATTTGTTCTCTAAAAGGAGTTTTCAAGTATGCTAGCCTCCGCGGGCCGGACAAATCTGTCCGCGGGCCGGATGTGGCCCTCGGGCCGTAGTTTGGAGACCCCTGGTTTAGATCATTTTTTCAAATAAAAAAAAAAAGTATTATAATAAGGGGAAATAAAAACTTGTTAATATAGGGGTGTTCCCTTTTAAAAAATAAAGTTTTAGGATTTTTTGAAAAAAGGGGAAGTCGCAAGCTGAAAATATTTTAGATCGATAGGACAGGTAAGAAAATGTAAGATGAAATTTTCAAAAAAATTCTGCGCCCCGTTTTCCATAAACGTCTAACCTACAATCGACTGTGAATCCCCCTGTATATTAATGTTGTTTGACTTTTTTTTTTTTGTTTTAATAATGTGAAATTTTTTTAACCCTACATGGTTTGTTGGCTCAAATTGCTACTGCTCCAGCTTGACGAATAGCACTGATGATGGTTTTACCGAAAGCGCCTGCTGTTTTTTAAATAAATAAAAAAATTGTACAAAATACAAAGTCTCTTTAACCCCCCCATAATATTTTTAGGTTTTCTATTAGAGTCCAGGTTGCCTACATATTCCGGGATACTCTGTATATTTTTTTATAAAAAAAATACCTAATTTTATCAGTCTGGGGGAACAGACAGTATTTTGTAATAAATAGAATAAATAATTTTAAGAATTTTTGTCATTTTTTTGGTATCACCCGTATAGCTACAAGGTTGGCAATGAAAGGAAATGCTTATTTGGACTTTCAAAATAAAATACTAAAATTTAAAAAAAAAACTGTCGGTGACTCTAATCCATAAGAAGAGTGACATGTTCTTTGCAAATATATTTCAAATGATTGTCATAATTATTTATTTAAGACAAACAAATATTTAATTCGTGTTTATATCTCCGAACAAGAAGTTTTATGCAAATAATAAGATATTTTTTTAAAGGATCTTTTTCTTATTGATATAAATAAAAATGTAATTTATTTATTTGGTTTTGTTAAATGAAATATTTTTTTTTTAAAAAAAACACAAAGGTATTTTGTATTTATATTCTTAGTTAGTTTCTTAGACATTTTAATATGCGACATGCCCCTTTTTTTTTGGTCGAAGTTCGATGCTTCTGTTCTTACCATTTGGGAGAATGTGTTTAGTAATCGTATTAGAAACCAGCATATTATCGTAGCCACATTGTAAATTCGGCCCTTTTTAAAAATGCCTAGCCACTTTATAAAACGCGGCCACATTGTAAAATATTCGTTTAGTTTGAATTATTTCAGAAAGGCTAGTGTTTTAGCCATTTTAAAAATTGGGCCCGATCAACGAGCCACATTTTCAAATAGACAATTATGATAAAGAAAACTTACTATTTAAGGAGGAAAACCTAACGACAACTAACCAGAACTAGGTAATAGTTTGAAAGTTGTTTGTTTACGGTGCCCAATAATTGTATACTTTTTGGGGTAAACCACGTAAGTTTAAAAATAAAGCCCTGTTTACTTTAAATTGAATAACCCTGTACAAACTCCTTTTTTTTTTGTATGGCTGTGTAATCTTGAAGCAAAAATTTTTAACTTAATTTGGAAATGTCAAATCTTTTAAATATACTTACTGTATATTTCATGATTTTATAATGTTTTTTGTACTGAGATGTAATATAATAAATTGCCGTTATATTTACAGATTCTGTTATATCATAATGAATGAAACATAAAGGCTGACCAAAGGCATTACTTTAAAAAAAAAACTTTATTGCCTTTTAGTAGCTGCGGATGTTAGAGATGAGATTATGGGTACCTGTTTTGTTTTCACTTTTCTTAGGGAAAAATTTGATCCGGGCTCCTATCCAAAGCTGATATATCTTAGAAATAAAATTTACCTTAATTCCAAAAGCGTATTTGACTTTGCATATTTTCATACTGCAGAAGGTTTTTTTCTTTATTATTACATGATTTATATGTGTTCGTTTACATATTAAAATATATACAACTGTAAAATTTAAAATTAGGCTGTCAGTATTATAAAACAGATAAATTATTAATACCTAATCAACGAAAAATTCATCATTTAATATGCAAATTAAAATTTATATTTATTCAAAATTAAAACATTAATTAAAATACTATGTATATCGAGTTTATTTATTATTTAACGCAAGCAGTGACAATTTTCTCTAATAAAATGCCATCGGTTGCGCAGTTTGCATTTTCAATAAAAATTATTAATGCACCAATAAAATTGCAAAATTAAAACGTCGAGAGATTATGACTTTATTGTTGAATTTTATTGTATATTTAATGGCGGTTTCATTGGCTCAAAAAATAAAAGTCAACAGCGTATTAAGCATGTATACAAAAATTTAAAAATCCTCGCCCGCAGTTACGAAAAGGCAGTAAAATTCATAATATAAACTTTTCTCAATCAACAGCCCTTGGGCCACGGTTTCATTTTTTTTACTAACCAGTTGCACTCGGCTCAGTGGCAGCCCAGTACGTTTTTATATAAAATGTTATTTTACGTTAATTTAATTTATACTAAAAGTAAATATACTTTTAATGGCCAATTATTTTGTTAGGCAATGTAAAAACAATTAAAATATTTCAAATAACGTGTTAAATATTGCGGGGTGGTATAGTCTGTCTCAAAGTATATCACTATGGCTTTTGACGGACAATACACCAATAAACCTTAACGATTTTATTACCTATTGTTATTGGGTAAACCCATTATTTCATAATGGCAGGGGTGGGCCAGGTATTTCTTGAGTATTGATCATTAGGTATATAAATATTTCGGCTAATATTTTAGTGGCAGTGTAGAATAACCGTTTTTACTGTGCGTTTCGAAAAAACTGTTTTACGAGAATAAAACTATGTCGCGTCGAAATCATTTGTCATTAGATACAAAACAGGTTGTGAAAAATGTGTATGATACTTTAATCAGTAGAGGTCTATTAAACAAGAAGCTTTAAAAGAAACCTGTCTACTTACAAAAACTCCAATATCATCGATAAGGGATATTATTATTGGTAAAAAATTGAACAAAAGAAAAAAAGTAGTAATTTTTAATCTCACCGTATAGTGATATATATAGTGATCAGGACCTAATAAGAAGAAAAAAATACTGTCTTTATGAAAACGGAGTTATTCCTACCTTGGATAAACTAAAAGAAGCTAGACAAAGACGAAACCAATATAAATATTAGCCTGCCACCTCCATAGAGTTGTTGGTAAAATTGGATTTAAATACCGCAAAATAAACAAAAGACAAGTAGTAATGAAATCGCACAGATTACGTACTTGGAGATTTAATTACCTTCAAAAAATTAAAAGATATAGGTTTGAAAACAGATCCATAATAAACCTGGCAAAACGAAATATCCAAAGAATGGGGTTTATTCCAGTCAAAACTGTCAGACGAAAGCACCTTCAAATAAAAAAAAACGCATTACCATAATAACCCCCGAAGACGGATTTGTCCCTAGCTTCTTTTTTTGGCAAAGAATATTAAATTTTACCTTGGGTTATTATGAGGTACAAATGCAAAACTTTTTTAAAACTGGTTTCAAGATTATCTTTTAAAACATATTTAAAGACAGGTTATTGTCATGGATAATAAGCTACCACAGCCATCTGCTACACAAAGCACCAGCTTCATCAAGTTCAAAAAATGAAATCCAGGAATATTTGTTAGAAAAGAATATTTTTTTTAAATTTAGTTACAAAAAAAGGCGCAACTTTTGGAAGTCCAAATTATATGCAATTAAAAAAAAAATGTATGGATAATTT
>JAHBCN010023235.1:0-12710 GCA_019359885.1 Listronotus oregonensis | reverse complement strand
AGATTTGATTAAAAGAAATATACGAAGATAATTTAAAAACCCCAAAAATGAACAAGGCGAAATTTAGGGACAATCTTAACAAATTTCCCTTTTTTTACTTAAACTTTGGCCCCCCAGTTTCTTTCTACTTGCGATATCAGTTATTGTAGATTGTCAATCTTCGAATTCAGATCATAGTCCAGTCACTGAACGTTTTCGTCAAATTTCCCTTGGGACAAACCAAGGAAGTTTAAAGGTGTAGGGAAGCCCAATGCTATGGCCCATTCGATAAAAAAAATGTCCAGTCCAGTATGAAAATAACGTCAGTTGGCCCCGCCGATTCTGCGCAAAAAAAAGTCCACGAAAAAATTTAATGAGTTGCCTACTTACTCACTGATAAATCAGTGTGTAATTGGGAACCTTTAAAAGGAGGGAGTACCGTTTTTTGCACGAGCGCGGGGGGAAAAACTATAACCCCCTTTACCATCAACCGTCTGCCATCATTCGTCATTTTCGTTGTGGTTTGTGCCCTTTGCGCCGTATTAGTTTCGATTGTTTTGCTTTGGGGATTATATTTTGTGGTTGCAGAATTTTTTTGGATTAATATAAACCTTCTTATTTTAGTAATTAGTGATAGGTGTTTATTAAATTATGACTAAAATTTTGTTTTTATTGTTTTTACTTAAAATTCGTAAAAAAATGACTAGAGGTTGTATGGTTTTGTCTTGCAAATCCAAGGGTAACATACCGGCATTTTTACTTTAGGTAAGATTTCTTATATTTAAATTAGGTGCTTCTTATGAGACGTAACGTTAGGTAACTGAATAAATAATAAATTTTAAATTAGAAAAAAAAAGAAAATTTCATGAAATAGCAGTGGGGGAAACTTAACTATGGTTTAGATGATTTTCACAATGTTTGTGTATTTCTGTGGTTTTTAAAAAAGAAATAAGGTTTACATTTAGGTACTTTTATTTCATTTAAAAATTTTAGTACATTTTTTTAAAGGGACAAAATTATTAATTATGGGCAGACCAGGTAAATTTTTATATACAGGTCCCCAAAAATGAAAAGAAAGTACAATTTCAAAAGTTCCTTTCTGCTTTTTCTGCATTTGTTTAAAAAGAAATTAGATTTTTTTCTTAAACTTACATTATCAACTTTTTCAGCTCGACATTGTAGACACATAATATTTAACGGATACAGTTCAATGGATACCAGGTACCAAAGGACTAAACATTTATAACCACTCTTATTCTGTCTCATGAATGTTTGTTATAAAAAGTTATGCCTAAAAAGCAGTTATAAAAATTTTCACTTTTTAATGTACAACCAGAATTTAGGATTAGATTAAACTCATTTACACTATCTTGCCCTTCTTTTATCACAAAATTTTAAAGTACATGAAACTATAATTTCATAATTTATTTTAAAAAATCGTATTTTTATTTATTTACAAAGATTTTTGGAAAAATACAAAACTTGCAAAAATATCGACCATTTAAATAGAAGGCTGTAAAGTGGCGCCATCTATTCCTTCCATATTATATAAATAACATTACACAATAATTTTAAATATTCTATAGTATTATCGTTTAATAACCAAAATTTTGTGCAAAAAAAAAAAAAAAAGTAATGTTTAATTTGGATTTGATATAAAACTTTATAGATAGTAACAAAGAATTATGGATGTCCGGCCCTAACCTACTATTCATTGCGCAAACTCCGCGGTGCCAATCCCCCTATTCCCGCTGCCCTGCACGCCTGGACAATTTTGTTCTACAGTATTGGGATTTCATACACCTTTAAACTTCCTTGGACTAAACTGATTAACGTAACAATTTGCCAGTAAGTATACAATTGCACAAAAAACACGCTTCGACCCCAGGGGTTGTGTCACCCCTTCTCGGGGGGAGAGGGGGATTAAAGTATAATATGCAAAATAACTGCAGGAATCGATACAGGAAAAAATCCTAAGCAAAAATGTTCTATGAACGTATAAAAAAGAAAGGTGAAGATTAAAATTAAAGTTTATTAAAAAACGAAAAGACTGGCGTTTTTATTACTGCGCCGGCAATATTAGCTTAGTTAAGGTTACCTGAAAATAACTCTTTTATTTGTTTTTTCAGTAAAGCGTTTGAATATCTTTAACATCAGGGAAGAGTTATGGTCGAAAAACCATGTGCACGAATCCAGTAAATTTTAGGAATACATGCATTTTTTTTAATCATTCTGGAGCATTTCAAAGTAAATTAAAAGTCTTATGTTAGGCTAAATTTTTTTTTCTTACAAGGGGTAGTTTTCAGAGGTTGCCAGATTAAAGCACTTAATGAGTATTACTTTACATCATATCTTAGTTTCCATAGGTATAATTGATCGATTTAGACTTTCAAAATATTTAAATAATTTTTTCATATTCGTTTACAACGTAAAGAGGTGATATTAAGGCTTGATGTTAAAGTTTAGAAAGTTAAACAAAGCACACGTTTTTTATAAATTTTTAAGGTTTTTAAGGATTTTAAGGGCAAAAATGGCGCGATGTATCACACATTACATTGAAAGTCTTATTACAAATTCAACTGTTTAAACTTAATTTAATTACAGCCTTTAAAGTTATTTATAATTAAATTTTCACATTTTTTTGTTGTAATGGGTGATTTCTAGGGGTTGTAACTTTATTTTTAACGTAATAATTAACATGCGTTTTGACCAAAAAGATGTAACTGTGACATAAATGTAATTCTAATGAATGTTTAGTCAATTAAAAATAAAAAGCATAAAATCGCAATATACAACTTTTGTTTTAGAAGAAAGGATAAGCATGGAAATTCAATTCCAAAGACACCGGAGGTAATATCTTATTTTTACCGGCAATGATTCCTTTGTTCCACGATCAACCCCATTTCCAGATGATGATAGTTCCCTTCATACTAATTGTCAGTTTCTCAAGCCAGTCTCTAAGACTGATTTAAAAAACAAGCTTAGAGCAATGCAGATATCTCATTGATTAGACCTTAAACTAATATTAGATTGGGGTGCCAAAAGTCTTGTGCAGTTGCTCTTTTGGAAGGAACCCGAATTTCCTACGTTGTTCGTTCCTTTATTCCTAAAGCGAATGGACGTCGTAACCTACTACCTGGAGAGGTGTTTCCTTCCCTTCCAATCCTCCAGATCTCTAAAGATACCCACGGTATATTAGTACTTAAGCTTCAAGCCTTCGTGGACTGTCTCAATATAAAAAAATAAATGTATACCGGGTGGTGCGTCGCTGAGCGGAACATAGGAAATCCCATGTAAACTTTAAGGGGATCAATTATTGGCTCCCCTGTACATTTTACAGAAAAAATGTAGAATAACTTTTTGAAGAGACCAATCTGACAAGCCCTCAAGCCAAGTCTCAAAAAATTTTAATAAGCGAATCTTGAATTATTCAATTAAATCTAATTGCAAAATTACCAAATTTTCGGTTCAGGTAAAACCAAACAGGCACCAGTAAAAGGAATAGTGTCCATGATATGAGAAAAAGTATCAACAAATCAATGACAGTCGGTATTTGAAAAAAAATATGTATTATTCAATCGACGAAAATGTATCCATAATTAAGTGACATTATGCGGGAAACAGTTTTAGAGCAGTATCTAAAATGTTTTCAGTTTATTGCCCCACCAAGCCCATTCGGTCCATTTCAACTATTAAACGTATTGTCAGTAAGTTCGAGTCCAACGATATCGTAATAAATAATTATAAATGTCCAACTCAGGATATCGAAAATAGAGCCGAAGAAAGAGAAAACAAAGATCTTAATATTCTACTAAGTGTGGAGGAAAAAAATGGTTAGTACGAAAGTTCTTGGGCAAGAGGTAAATAAACATCATACAAAGGTATTGCGCACTTTGAAAAAACACAAATATTGTTCGTATAAATTCGAAAAATGTCAAGAGCTGCAGGAAGGAGATGAAGAGCGAAGAATGGCATTTTGCTTTGAAATGATGGAAAGAGCAAATTTTTTAATAAATATTTGTTTTACTAATGAATATACATTCACACCGAACCAAATGTTCAGAATTACCGGTATTGGAGCCAAGAAAATGAACATCGCTTTGTTCATACTCGGACATAATATCCCCAAAAACAAATGTATTCGTGGGAATTATCGGACACCATATCTTTGGACCCTTTTTTATGGACTATTATAACCTGACAGCAGAAACCTATTTGGTGTTATTTCAAAACCAAATTAGACCCGCCTTAGAGAAGTTGTTCAGGAAGATCAAATGGTCTGGTACCAAATGGATGGTTGCCCCGCCCATAATGCCCGTATGGTTAGAGAGTACTTGGAAAATGCATTTAACGGCAATATTATTGGTCCACGGTACCGGATACTTTGGCCAACCAGGTCACCTGATCTTTCACCGAACGACTTCTTTCTGTGAGGTCACTTAAAAAGTGTCATTTATAAAAGTGTAAAATTTGAGAATCTAAACCAGCTACAAAACGCTATTTCGTTAAAATATAATAAAATTTCGCAATATCAACTTAGCCACGTTAGAAATAAATTTTATGATCGGTTGAGACATTGTTTAGCTGTTGGTGTTTGAACATTTGATTAATTAATGTTTTTATGTTATTCTCTATTATTTTTAAAAAAGTTATTGTATTTTATTTCATTTTATTTTTCCACACCTAGTAAACCATTAAGAGTTCATCTCTTTTTTCGGATCTATTTTCGATCTTCTGAGATAAACATTTACAATTATTTATTGCGATGGCTTTCCATTTCATTCCATTTCAATGGTTGAAATGGACCAGATAGGCTTGATGGGAAAATAAATTAAAAATATTTCAGATACTGCTATTGGTTTAATTAAATTCTAGAATGATAAAATTATTTTTTTAATGATCGATAGTAATAATTGTTATTAGTTAAACTTAATTGTTACATTAAATAAAAGGTATAATAAAAAAATAATGTTAACGTGTCTTTTACTTTGAAGGTAATAGTTGTGAGATTAATAAAACGAAAAAAAAAACATTCCTTGTATTCGGCTGTACGTCAGATTTGACAAAGCCTTATAACAAATTGTTTGCTGGTAGCTGGTGTCTGTTTGGTTTTACCTGAACCGAAAATTTGGCAATTTTGCAATTATATTTAATTGGATAATTTAAGATTCGTTTATTAAATTTTTTTTGAAACTTAGCACGAGGGTTTGTCAGATTGGTCTCTTTAAAAAGTTATCCTACATTTTTTCTGTAAAATTTACAGGGGAGCCAATAATTAACCCTCTTAAAATTTACATGGGATTTCCTATGTTCCGCTCGGCGACGCACCACCTGGTATATCTTTTTTAAGACCTTCAATTATAATTTTACTAGGACAGCAAAAGTAATATCTAATTTAATGCCTTATAGACACAATCATGTGCGTCGCCATAACTTCGTAGATAGCACGCACTGTCTATAAACAATTATAATTTGTCGTATAATTAAAAGCTTTATGGCAGTACCGTTTCTTTGCCAAAGTCATAAAGCTGAAGAAAAATTACAAAAGACAATGGGTGAACCTATGGCATTCGAAGAATTTCAAGAACATAAGGCTAGAGTGTCAATAACTCACATTAATAAAACAAAGTAACAATTTATGTCGGTAACAATAACTTGTAAAAACCGTTATTGTGTTAGAACTAATGCCATTATTGCATATAAAGTTATTTCTGTAGTTTTAATTGGAGAAAAATTAACATTTTTAGAAAATAGCTTGTGAAGGAATTAGCTGCAGGTAAATCGACGGGGCTTTTACATTGTATTACTATGCACAAATTGATAAACCTTGTAAAAAAAGAAAAAAACTTTTTATCTTAATATTTTTTTCTATTTAAGTAATACATTTATTTAAGAGTTACCTTACCGGCTTAAACCTCTAATTATCCGGTCAAAATAAACATTCACCCTTGCATAAATTATCAAGAAACTAAAAATTTACATGAACGTTGGGGATATCATTATAATGAAGTTGTAAAAAGTCCCTATCGATCTAATATGTGCAAAAAAATTTTTACAAGGTCAAAGTTCGCGAAAATGGTTTTTTGGATTTTTTAGCGAAACGGTTAGTTTTATGATAAAAATATCTTTAATAAAAATTGTAGATCATGCAATTGTCTACAAAAACTGCTCCTACTTTTTTTCCCCTAAAATTCACCATTTCTGAGAAAAAGCAATTCTAAAATTTACTAAAGTTTTATTCCTATACTATGCACACGTTTCCACGCCACCTATGAGGTAGTGTTCTTGACGCGTTTTTTTACGTAGTTTCCCCAGTAGGTCTACTCCACGATCTCTTTTATTAAATCCTAGTAAAATAAAAGGTCTTCTTATTCAATATCTTCTTCTTCTCCTTCATCTTCTTCTTCTATTTCTTCTCTTTCTCCATCTCCTTCTTCTTCTTCTTTATCTTTTTCTTTCTAAATTAATGTAAATTGTTCAAAGAGCGATACATCAGTTCTTTCGTCGTTAATGTAAGGATCTTCTTCCGTTGGAGTTTTAACATTTAAACACAACTGGCCTTGAAAACTGGTGCATGCCGGTGAAAAAAATAAACCAACTTTTTTGAAGCCGCATTTCGAATTACACCCCTTTTTTGCAGTTGCAATAAATAGTATTAAGGAGCTTTTCTAGTGCATGTAAAAGTAGTGTGTGGATTGGTTTCAATACATTATCAATTAGCTTCCAACCCCATTCTTCTTGGTTCAGTTGATTACCAAGCCACACTTAAACCTGATAATATACCCGATAAAAATGTTGTTGAGCAGAAGCCGGGGTTGAAGAAAGACAAGATCATTGCACACGTTTTTTATTTCGAGTAAGTTTTGCAAAAGACAAGTAACGTAACTTATCTATGCAAGTAACTTTTTTGAAGCTCCATATACTGTAGGAAAAAACCGAATTCCGTGGGTAACTATAGTTTCTAGAGTAGATTTTATATATTTAAAAACTTTTTCAGATGTAACTAAATCTTATTTTTCAAATAATTTAAAAACTGTTGTTTCACCCATCCGGAACATTGCAGAGGCAGAGGTTGTATCACAGCCAGTCGTAACATGTAAAAATAAAATGTGATTTTTCCATATAGGGTAAGCCAATAAACTAGTGATGGGCGAAATCGAATACTTTAGAGAATCGAATTCTACGGAATCGAGTACAACTTGGAATCGAATACTTGAATGAGTACTGATAATTTATAAATCGCATTAAAACAAAAACCATAACTTATAGGTTTTATTCAAAACATTGAATAAAACAACTTAAATAATTTAAAAATAGAAAACGAAAATTTATTTGTCAACAAAACAAGTAAGTACATATAGATATTGTAAAATAAAAAAATAAGAACATATAATTTCTAAAATTGAAACTAAAAATAAAAAATGGCTAGGTATTTTGAACCAAAATATTGAAAGGTAAGGCTCGTAAAGAAATTAGCAAATATTGGAAAATCAATTAAAATCAATTATATAATTATATAATATATATAATAATTATATAATACAATTATATAATTAATTCATGAAAAGCAAGAAAATTACTGCGAATAAAAGCTATTTAAAAAAATAATCTGATTTAAATTTTTGGGTAGTAAGCGATTTTGTCGAACATTGGTTAATTGTCCTGCCTTGGAAAAATTCTTTCTGGCGGAACAGACGTTCCAGGAATACTTAAATACTTTTAAGTTAATTCATAAGGTTCCGGAAACATACTTTTATTTTGGCTCCAAAACTGAAACGGGAATTTTCTTCTGTCCAAATTAGGGAGTTGCGAATATTGCCTAACAATCAACTTTCTGTTGTTGTCGGAGTAACAACGGATTTTTTTTGTTGCGTTGGGCAATAATCTGAAATAAAATTGACCAATGTTTGTTCTCGATTCCCACGAAATTCGGTTCGGTGTCTTGAGTAGAAAGTACAGATACAGATTACAAAATACTAGTTTACTACTGAATTGAATAAAATTTAGAGTACCGGAATCGATTTCATACTGAACCTAAGACCTAAGTAGTCGAGTACTTTCGATTCTCTTAGAAATCGAAGACTACTCGATTCCTGTATTCGAGTACTCCCATCACTACAAAATATTTGCGATGGTTGTTGGGTCTTGCCTGGTTTTAGAAAATAATTTATTTTTTCAATTTTAGTTCGAGCGGTAAGTAATACCAACAGATCAACATCTTCACCAACAACAACATTTACATCAGTTGGATTAAATTGATTAATTGCAGTTTCTGATGAGTACATAGACAGGTGTTGCTCAAGGCCACATGGTCACATTAAATAATGGACTTAGTTTCTTTTCAGTTCATATTCTCCAAATTACCATTTAATATTAATGTGTACCTATATAGGCAGCGTAGATATGCACAGGGAATAAAACTTTAGTCAATTTTAGAATTGCTTTTTCTCAGAAATGGTAAATTTTAGGGCAAAAAAGAAAAGGACAGCTTTTGTAGACAATTGCATGATCTACAATTTTTGTATAAGCTATTTTTATCATATAACTAACCGTCTCGCCAAAAAATCCAAAAAACCCATTTTCGCGAACTTTGAACTTTGACCTTGTATAAAAAATGGGATCGATGGAGACTTTTCACAATTTCATTATAATGGTATTTCTAACGTTTATGTAAATTTTCAGCTTCTTGGTAATTTATGTAAGGGTACCACTATTTTTCGGGCTAACTTTTTTTTTTTATCTTTATGACAACTCACGAAGGATTATTATATATGTATATTATATCCTACGGATTATATATACATATATAAACCAGTACCAAAGTACGGAGTGTCGAGTTTTCCGGTGTTTAACCCATTTCTTCCCCAGTTGTTCCGTCAACGTTGTCCAAGCACTGAAACATGCAAATGTTGCATTTCACAGCACCTTTTAGACAACACGGTAGTGCCACCACGGACGTTATTTTAAATAACTACTACCTAAATATGTCTGCCCGGCGGGGCTGGGATTCGAACCCGGATCGCCGGCGCGGCGAGCCAAGCTCTGACCACTACGCTACCGGACAGACTTGACCGGATAATAAAATCTCCTCAGAGTGCATGTCTTTTTCTTGCATATTCAGTACATCTTTCCATAAGTTGGTTTACGAGAAAAATGTGTGTGTTTTCTTTGTGCCTGTCCGTCTGTAGGTCTGCGAAGTTCAAATTAAAACGTAAATCGAGTTAGATACAAAAAGAGTGAATGTCGGTCAAATTGTGTCACTTATGCGTTAACAGACTTTTTAGGAGTTGAATGAGAAAAAAAAATTATAATAAAAGAACAAAAAAGCTGAATTAAACCTAATTTGGTATAAGAATTGGTTAAATTTTTTTAACCCAGCCTAACAGATCGCGATATGGGTTTACGAGAAAGAAAAGTAAAAATAATAGCTATTAATATAGTTTTTGACCATGCACCACCTTTGTGAGAAATCAAATTTTCTGACAAATTACAAATAATAAAGTTTCTCATTTGTTGCCTTTTGCAAGCACAAATTATATTGATCTGGTGTTCATTACTTTCTTGAAACTAACTTCTAATAAGTTTGTATAGGAAATGATGTAAAGATAATCTCGAATAATTAAGTTGTTTATATGAGGCTTTTACGAGTAATATTCTTTGGTCAAGCAATAAATATAATAACTTTACATGTTTTACCGTTTTCAGTTACGTAAAATCCACATAGACTAAATGGTTAGTCTACAAGAATATTTAGAAATCTTCTGGGCCATATGATTTATCGGCAATCCTCTTAAAAAATGTGCTCTTGACCTTGTACCTATTCTGACTATCCAGTTTCGGATTTCCTATAAATTCCTATGAATTTTTTCCACGGCTAGGAAGCCGCAAGTGTGAAACCTATTTCACAAAAGATTTTAAAACTTTTTCTTCCAATTAAAGATGCATGTCTCTTCACCCAGCTGTGTGCAAAGTAAGGTTAATGGAAACGTTTATCAAACTGCAATTTTTAAAATTATTTATGAGAACACATCAGTGACAGACTAAACGAATCCCCTATAAAAGATCAACAGTTCTTTAACGAATTCTACATTATTACTCTTGACCTTTGACAATGTCCTGCACGCTCTACTCCTTAACAAATTTGCTTTTTAGGGTCTTCTACCTAAACTTTTTGCTTAGATTTTCAATTACCTATTTTTTTTAATTGACATGTATTTGTTATGGTAGACAGACTCTTATAAACTTCATCAAATCAATGCTGAGCTTCCCAAGGCTCACGATTTATAGTTTGACGATAATATCTTTGACTGTAATATTTTTTTTTCTAAAAGCGGTCTTTAAGGCCCAATTTTGCAAACAAGCGCAAGTATTTTTTCACGGGACCTCCAATCAATATTAAATATTGTTCAATTAAATGCCTCAAATACACAAGTATGCCGTAAAAACTCTGCCATTTCTCATTTGCTACGAATAAGCAGCAGATTTGCTCACTAAGAAACTATAGGGGCACTTTTATAGGTATTGCCACGGCTTGTGCTCTGAAGAATCCTTTTCTTTATTCCTAGATTATCCAAACTGTTAAATTGTAGATATTTTAGCCTTTTACTTTCTTTAAAAGAACCACGATACTTTAGTACTTTGGTCCCAAGCCTTTAGGATTGCCCGAGGTTAAAAAAGACAATAATTAAGTACAGGGTCATCCAACGAGGACTGAACAGGGCCATATTTGTGATTAAAAAAGTAAAATATCGATGTGGTGTATTATTTGTGTTCATTATTAGTATCAACAGAATTAATTAATTATTAATTTTATCAGTTTGTATTAAAAGTATCAATAAACCTAATACATCGTCAAAATACTAACTTTTTTAACTGTGTGTTGGCGAATTTCTCATATAGATTAAATTAATTCTCTTGTTAGTAAAAATAAATACGGCATTTCCTTTATTGAAACGTATAGAAAAAAGAGGGATGCTTTTAAAAACAAAATAAAAAATAAGCTGTCTTATTAGGAAAATATAAATTTTATGTCTTATCCTTTTGTTTCAATTCAATTTTTTTAGGATTTTGCGGGAAACATATACAGGAGAGCTATTCCCAATTTTTTTTAATGGGAGGAAAACTACATACAGGGTGCCCCAAAAGGTATGGTTCAAAGTTTGGGATCATGTAGATTGGATTAAAATAAGGTAACAACTTCATATAACTTTTTGCTCTAGGCCCCTTCTTTACCGAGCTATTAGCTCTTAAAGTAAAGTTAACAATTGAAAATCGATTTTTTATTAATAACTTTTTTTTTAACTAATTTTTTTTAACTTTTAATTAATAATTTTCAGCTGAAAATTGACTTTTCGTAGTAGATTTACACCTTATTGTGAGCCCCAGGGTATATCTTATCGAGAGTCCTCGAGTATACCTTAATGATTTTAAATGCGTTTTACGCAAAAACCGCTCGTCCAATCAATAAAGATAAAGTATACCTTTTTTCCATAGAAAACTCAGGGGAATCTACCAGTAAGGTCAAAATGTTAAATATGGCAACACTGCAAAAATTTTAAAGTTTTTTACAAATTTGATAGTCCGGACCTGGTATCTTTGATGGTTTAGGGGCCGTTTTATAGCAGTTATTGCAAGACAGTTATTAGCTAGAATTAATCAACAAAAAAAATTCCAGATCGTACAAGCCGTTCAAAAGTTATTAATAAAAAATCGATTTTCAATTGTTACCTTTAAGAGCTAATAGCTCGGTAAAGAAGACATAGACAAAGTTATATGAAATTTTTACCTTATTTTGATCCAATCTACATGATCCCAAACTGGACCATACCTTTTGGGGCACCCTGTATATAACCTTGTTTAGTCGTCGTTAAATGATTCGGTACTGTTATATGGACATTTGCCGCCAGTAGGCTATTCAAATTTTGCCGCCCCTACGGACCTCGACATTTTGATAGTTTAGTTCTAAATCATATTTATTACAATTTCTTTTGTTAATGCCCTTTTTAAGGAAAACTCAGTTAAATTAATCAAAACAGTCTTTGTGACAGAGTTAAAGAATAATTAATTAATAATTATAAACTATTTTAAAGTTTATATTGTATCCACTAGAGAACAGAATGAACAATCGAAAACATAAAAACGCCGTGATTGGTGCATTTATTATTTCTAATTAAAATATTAGTCAAGTAGGCTTGGAAATAAAAATAAGAACAAAAGATTGGAAAACGACATGACTTATTTAAGTTGACAGATGTCAGTTTCACTCCAATTTTTAAATAAATAAACTGCTAGCATGTTATATGATACTTCATTTGGAATTCTCATTTTTTATGCAGATTAGATCCTAATAAGGCCACATCGATAAAATATGTGGGAGAAAAAGCTATTTGAAAGTTGCATTATTTATCATCTTCCTCCACCCTTCTTATTGAAAATACGAACAAAAGTCCTAAACCAAACTGATGCAGAATTGGTTAAAGTTTTTGCTGATGTTATTAAAATTGTACTTAATACCAGCTATTTTTGGAAAAAAAAGAAGTTTTTTAATTTTCCGTTGCGGTTGCGCCATCTCGCGGTAGTTTTGGAAACTTGAAAATAATTTCCAGCTATTTCTTCTGACCAATTTTACAAAAAATAGTCTTTCTCCAACACTGTGCAATAAATAGGTTGCGAGTACCCGGTTCATTTGGTAAAGGCAATTAATTTTTTTTATTGCGTTTACCAAATTATCT
>JAHBCN010023234.1:0-12794 GCA_019359885.1 Listronotus oregonensis | reverse complement strand
ACACTTTTTATTTATGAATAAATCAGAATTTGCATTTGATTAGAACACATGACACTAATAACCACTGACAGTAGTGCCGTATTGACAGTAGTGCCGTATTGCCGTATTACACTCAATTATTTGTCCATGGCCTCACTATGTTAGTTTGACTTTTGTCATTTGTAATAAAAAACCAACATTTTCGAAATTTATACTGGGTTAAAAATTTTTTTCCCCGAATATCCCACGGTTTAAAATTACCGGAAAATTTTTTTTGGGCACGAATTTTTTAAAAAATATTCGTGACCTAAAAAATTTCCGGTAATATTATGCATGGGGATATTATAAGTGAAAATCCCAATTTTAAAATACTTTCATCTGCAAGAAATAATAGGTAAGATTTGTTTTTTTAAAAAAGAGGGCACGGTCGGTTCTATCTATCCACCCATCAACCCTTTAAACCCCATAAACCCATAAACCCGCCCACTCACTCACCTGTTTCGGTTTGTTCTAGGACTTCCGCCTTGATGTCTATTCCTCATTTTTTATTTGCCACTCTTCACTTGTCACTGTAGTTTTTTAACTTTGACATTCCTCATCGTTTGTCTATGAAATCAATGAATTGTAAACAATAAAAATTATTTTAAAAAATATACCAACTGGAATAGAGTGCAACACCGACTAGGAGTGCTATAATTTTGTGGGTGATTGATGTCTTCTTTGGGAACTGTATCCCAGGCCATCTGAATTTAATTTCGTCCTTTAATGTTTGCTAAGAGTGCGGTAAATTTTGCAACCTTCTTCCCATCATATCCCATACATGTTCGATAGGGGAAATGTCTGGAGATCCAGGAGGCCACTGAAACAGATTTACCCCGGGACGCTTCTCAAAAAGTCTAAAAAAACACGTGCGACAGGTGCATTATTGTCCTGCTGACAAAGTGGATCTTGTAGATATGTTTGCAAAACTTTGGCAAAGGCGGGCAGTTATGCACCCGGGAAAGAACACAACGTGATCTGCTGTGTAAGCAATGGCACCCCATACCGTAACACCCACACTGCGGAATTTGGGGGTAGGCCTGTTCATCATGTGACAAGCGCAAGCGCAGTCGCCACTTGAAATAGCGGCAATTCAAAATTTTCACTGTTTTTTACGACAATGGCTGGGGAAAGCAGTATTATCTCCCCAATTAAATCATTTACTGGAAAAAACGGATGGTGTTTACGTTTTAAACAGTTGAAGCTCAAATTGTAAGCAATTAAAAAAGGGAGCTTAAATTTTATGGACGTCTTTAAAAAAAAAAGTGAGTTTATTGAGAAAAGGTTTCACTTACTTGTTTACATCAAAAGTATCTATAATTTTATTCTAATTAGGCCTACCCAAGGAAGTTTAAAAGTGTATGGAAGCCCAATGATATGGCCCATTCGATCAAAAAATGTCCAACACTGTATGAAAATAACTGTCAGAGTTGGCCCCGCCGATTCTGCGCAATAACAAAATTCCACGAAATAATTTAATGGGTTGCCTACTTACACACTGATAAATCTTATTATAAATTATACTTTTATGAGAGCCCTTATTAGTTTCGATTGTTTTGCTTTGTGTGATTATATTTTGTGGTTGCAGAAGTTTTTTGGATTGATAAAAACCTTCTTATTTTAGTGATTAGTGTTTATTAAATTGTGACTATAATTTTGTGTTTATTGTTTGTTACTTATAATATCGTAACAAAATGACTAGAGGTTGTATGGTTTTGTCTTGCAAATCCAAGGGTAACATACCCGGCATTTTTAACTTTAGGTAAGTATTTCTTATATTTAAATTAGGTGCTTCTTATGAGACGTAACGTTAGGTAACTGAATAAATAATAATATATCAATTATGAATTATAGAAAATAAAAATTTCAAAGGAAATAGCAGTGAGAAAAGTAAGGCAATCTTAACTATCTTTTAGATGATTTCCACAATGTTTGTGTATTTCTGTGGATTATTAAAAAGAAATAAGGATTACATTTAGGTACTTTTATTTCATTTAATAATTTAGTACATTCTTTTAAAGGATCAAAATTATTAATTACTGGGCAGACCAGGCGAATTTTAATATATACAGGTCCCTCTAATTGAATAAAAGAAAGTACAATTTTATGTTAAAGTTCCTTTTTGCTTTTTTTGTATTTGTTTAAAAAGAAATTAGATTTTTGGATTCTTAAACTTACATTATCAACTTTTTAAGCTCGACATACTGTAGACACATAATATTTAACGGTTACTGTTACAATGGATACCTAGGTACCAAAGGTTACTAAACATTTTTAACCATTGTTATTCTGTCTCATAAATGTTTGTTATTAGTGAAAAGTATATGCCTAAAAAGTAGTTATAAAAATTTTCACTTTTTAATGTACAACCAGAATCTTAGGATTAGATTAAACTCATTTACACTATCTTGCCCTTCTTTTATCACAAAATTGGTGATAAGTTACATAATACTATCATACAATGTTTGAAATTTATATTTTAAAATCGTGTTTTTATTTATTTACAAAGATTTTTGGTAAAAATACAAAACTCACAAAAATATCGACCATTTCAATAGAAGGCTGTAAAGTGGCGCCATCTATTCTTTCCATATTATATCAGATGATATAAAATCCAATATTACACAATAATTTTAAATATTCTATGGTAGTATCGTTTAATAACCAACAATTTTGAGCAAAAAATAAAAAAAAAAAACAGTTAATGCTTGAATTTGACATTTGATTATGTCAACTTTATAGATAGTAACAAAGAATTATGGAAGTCCGGCTCTGACCTACTATTCATTGCGCAAACTCCGCGGGGCCAATCCCCCGATTCCCGCTGCCCTGCACGCCTGGACAATTTTGTTCTACAGTATTGGGCTTCCATACACCTTTAAACTTCCTTTGGCCTACCACATATATACAATTGTTATATTAATTAAATTGTATTGTATTTAAATGATTTATTGCGTGTATTACTCTTACATACTCCATAACAATACCGCTTCTTCGTTCCTTTTCGTACTGATATCATTATAATAATCGATTAAAAAACATATTTGCTAATTAAGGCACTTTTTTCTTTATTTTCGTATTTCTTTTCTTCAATAACTATACTTTCTTTAGTATTTTTTATTTTAATTATGTGTTTACAGGCCTTTTAACATGCTTGTTTACAAAAAACAGTACGGAAAAAATGGCTGATACTGACGCATGCGCACAAAAAAAAATTGTGATGAAAAGGCCTATTGGAGGTTCCGTCTTTCACCAAAAACCGTAACCAAAATTTGTCACCCAGACAATGAAATACATGCGTTCAATGATTCTTTTAAATCACGGACAGTCCACGAAGACTAAGGCCTAAGTACTAACATACTGTGGGAGTCTGAAGTGTGGTGAGAGGTTATTTATTTACACGACTTAAATATTTGGAGGAAAAAGGAAAAGTTCTGCGAAAAGCAGGTTGCACAGTCTGGACACTCTAGGAATGAACGAACGAACAAAGTGGAAAATTCGGGCCTTTCAAGTTGGACTGTAAAAGGATGCATAAAAGTGGCACTATGTGTTACTTTGTTGGGAGCTGCCATAGGAGAAATTATACCGGCCAACTCTTCGGAGCAGAAGCCGTAAAAATAACTATCAAAGATAGACAGATCCCCTGTAGCTAGACGGTGGGCAAGAGAAGAAAGCTTTACTACTGTAAGTGTGAGATCATTAATAAGATGAACAGCTCTTCTTTGAATGCTTTATCGATAGAAATACTCTAACATTATCTGCTAAGATATTTTAATAAAACCTATGTAAAAATACATTTTTGTACGACCGGGCGTTAAATACAATTTTACGCTCCCATTTGAGGGCGTAAAATTGCACTTTTACGCCCTAGGGCGAAAAAGTAACGAAAAAGCCCTCATTTATAAATGTGTAAAAAACAATTAAATTAAATAAGACCTTAATTTTTGCGAAAACAATTTATTTATTTAAGGTTATGTTAAGAACACTGATTACAATTTGAAATATTAAAAACTAGTAATTTTTTTTTATATATAATATCAATTTCTCTTGTGGTTAAATTGAAATTGCCAGAAAACTCTGTGGTGCTGGAACTTATAATTTGTTTGGCATTTGAATTTTATTTTGCATCAACATAACCCTCGCCTTGGCCTAGAGCTGTCGCAATAACTTTTAAAAAGTAATTCAATTATCAATTAAAACTAAAAGTATTTGAATATTTTAGCAATTACTCTATTTAAGTTACCACATATACAGTGTGTCCCAAGTTGGTGGGGAATGTATGGGGATCTTGGAAACCACGATAGATACAACATCGGTTAAATGGGGAAAGTTTTGGACAATTATGTGAGTAAGCTAATCCCGTTTACTACATGGTTTTATCTATTCAGATTTTTGAGAAATTTTGAAAAAACCTGAAACATGCATTTTCTAAAATCGGCCATATTTTTTTTATTAGTGAAAATTTTTCAAATCTGTAAAAACTTCTTTAAAGCAACTTTTTTTGTAGAATATGACTGAGTAGCCAATTTTTATTTTCTACGTTTCGGGTTTTTAGAATCATCATTAACTTTATTTTTTCATATGGACGCACGCCATATTGGATTTTTGTGCAGCCAAATAGTGCTTTTTATTCTGATTTCAACAATGTATAACATGTTATAATTTAAGAATTTATAACCTTATTTATTTCAAAAAACAAATATTTTCCCAGTTGGCCTTGATTCCGGCGAACGTCATTTTTTTTTGTAAAGAATAAAATATTAGTAATTGGCAAAATAGATAAGCTAAACACACATTTTACAGGAATGGGTTTCGCGAACATAGCTATAACGTTAACACCGTGTTACAGCAAAACTACACGTAACAAGTTAATTAAAATAAGTGAAAACAAAAACAATGAAAAGTGGCTAAACTAAGATTACCACTAAAATGAAGATGTAAAATAACAACTTAAAATTTAAAATGTTGTTCATTTCTCTCAACATATTACAGATATATTTTTTAAAGGGTCCTAACTTCCCTATGAATGGTTGACTTAGGTATGTGAAATTCTCTATCAACATCCTTGGCTGAAGATGTTGGATCTTCTTTAAAATGTTGGTTAACTGCTGCATCTCGTTGTCGATTTTCTTCAACGTACTTCTTAGGTCGTGGTTTTTTAAAACTTCCGAATTCAAGCAAATTTGCAACCAGTTTTCGAAAGTATGTTAGTTTAGGATGCTGCCTTTCAGAAAAATTGTCGAAATACATTTGCGCAGCTATATTAACATTTCTTCTGCTGCCAATGACGCTAGATGACATTCGCCGTAATCAAGGCCAACTGAGAAAATATATATTTTTTTTGAAATAAATGAGGTTATAAACTCCTAAACTATAACATGTTATACATTGTTAAAATCAGAATAAAAAGCACTATTTGGCTGCGTAAAAATCCAATGTGGCGCCCAAAGAAAAAGTAAAGTTGATGATGACTAAAACCCGAAACGTAGAAAATAAAAATTGACTACTTGGACATATTCTACAAAAAAAGTTGCTTTGAAAAGTTTTTACAGATTTGAAAAATTTTAACTATAACAAAATATGGCCGATTTTCGAAAATGTATGTTTCAGTTTTTTTAAAATTTCTCAAAAACCTGAATAGATAAAAACCATTTGTAAACGGGATTAGCTTACTAACATAATTGTCTAAAACTTTCCATTTAACCGATTTTCTATCTATCGTGGTTTCCAAGATCCCCATACCCCCACCAATTTGGGCACACGTATATGTGGAAAAAAAAAATATATAAATTTATATAATATATATATTTAATATATATATATATATATATATATATATATATATATATATATATATATATATATATATATATAAATATATATATATATACACGTTTGGCGAGTTGAATCTTACGGATTGAATTTTAATGTATTAGACACCAATAGATAGAGAGTAGACAGAGAACGACTGCCGGGAACCTCCCACCGATAGCGACGCCGATTCCCCGTACCGCTCGCAATGTGAATTTAATTTCGGCTGGCTCGCATTGCTCGCACTGCTGGCAGCTGGCAGTGATGTTTAGCAAGCGCTTGGAGCCATAGATCAGCCTCGAATCAAGTATTGGAATTTTACGCGCTCACGATAGATAAAAATGTATGTTGTTTTTTAACGTGCCCATAATCGCAAGTCAAAAAAACAATACCATTTAATGATATTAATTTTTTGTTCAACAGTGAAGACCATTTTTATTTTATTATTGTATCCGTCTTCGTACCAAAGGTGGAAATAAATTGTAAACATGATCGGCTAACACGTACTTAGGGATGCGAGGAATTGCAACCGAACTTTGACCGGACCGATAAGCGCAACGACGACACGAAACCGCCCAGGGGGGAGCGAAATTTGTTCTCGCTCTACTCCGTCTCCTTCTTACACAGTGTGCAAAAATCATATTCGAAATTTTTGCCAAGGTTAGTTAAATATATATATATATATATATATATATATATATATATATATATATATATATATATATATATATATATATATATATATATATATATATATATACACTAAACAAATAAAATATTTATACTAATATGCATCATACCCCCATCACACTTTATTCAACTGCTTTTTCGGCAAGTTCAACATTAAATGACCCTAAAATTAAAAAAATATACAAACATTATTCTATTAATTGATAATCCAAATACAATTACCTTTAGTTAGTAATTAAATTAAAGTAATCCAATAACTGAGAAGTAATTGAATACGATTTTTCAATTATTTTAATTCAATTACCGACAGCTCTGGCCTCGGCTACAGTCGAGGAGCGCCGACTAACCACAACTAACTACAACTTTATTGACACCACATGTAATTATTTCTTTGCTAACTTAAAATTGTTTAACCAATTTGACTTAAGCTTGACAGTTACATCAGCAGAAGAATCCGATATACCAGTGTTCACAAAAATAAATACAAAAATAACTAAAGAAAATGCTTAGTCATTAATTTCAGTAATACAAAAAATATTGTTTGCATCTCTGGCAAAAAGCACTTCACAATTGCATGTCTACAAGTTATTAATGTACACCTCCTTTATCCAGCCCTAAAAGAAGAAATCCATGGGTGTCAAATCGGGGGACCTCAGTGGCCAATCAATATCTCCTTTGGCAGAGACTATGTATCCAAGAACCTACTGATTAAAAGAGCAAGTATTTCGTTGGATATTTGAAAAATAGCACATCTGTTAGGTCAACTTCTAAAATCTAATGTCTTAAAAATGTATAAATCCACCTTAAAATAGAACAAAATAAAAAAAATATGTCAATATCTCTATTTTTTCTATTTTTTATAATTAAAAATAGTTTATAGATTAACCTATTACTATTTTGTTGTACATGTTTGGGATTTTCGATGTCTTCTATGGATATGTCTATTTAAATTTCCTTTTTCTAGTGTTTGGTAATCACAATAATCGCATTTAAACATATCAACATCTTTGGGATTCTTATGTCGGAGGATGTGCTTTCTTAAATCCTTTTTGTAACGAGTCTGATACGTACATTGATCGCATTTAAACATAATATTTTCTTCGGGATTTTTATGTCGGAGATTGTGAGTTTTTAAATAACCTTTGTCAAAAGTTTGGTAATCACAATGATCACAAGAAAATATTTAAATATTTTTATGTCGAAAAACGTGTTTCCTTAAATTTCCTTTTTCCCTCGCTTGATAATCACAATGATCGCATTTAAACATTGGACTTCTTCGGGATTTTTATGTAGACTTTCGTGTTTCTTTAAAGAACTTTTGTAAATAGTTTGAAAATCACACTGATCGCATTTAAACTTATTAACATCTTCGGGATTTTTATGAAGAAGGGCGTGCGTTTTTAAATGATTTTTGTTAATAGCCCGATAAACACAATGATCACACTTAAACAAATTGACGTCTTCTGGACTTTTATGGTGTAAAACGTGCTTCTTTAAATTTCCTTTTTCCATTGTTTGATAATCACATTGATCGCATTTAAACAAATAAACATCTTCGGATTTTTGTGCTGAAGTACAGTGCCTTTTTAAACCGCCTTTGTAACGAGTCTGATAATCACATTGAATCATTTAAACATATTGATTTCTTTGGGATTTTTATGTCGTAGGTCGTGCTTCTTAAAATTACTTTTGTAAAATGTGCGATAATTACACAGATCGCATTTAAACTCATTAACTTCTTGGGGATTTTTGTGTCGAAGTTCATGCATCCTTAAGTTGGCTCTCATAAAAGTTTCATAATCACAATGATCGCATTTAAGCCTATTATCTTTTTCGGGATTTTTATGTTGGAGACTGTGAATTTTTAAAGCACTTTTATAAGGAGTTTGATAATCACAATGATCGCATTTACACATTTTAACTTCTTCGGGATATTTGTGTCTGAGGCTGTGACTCTTTAAAGCACTTTTATAAGGAGTTTGATAATCACAATGATCGCATTTAAACATATTATCTTTTCAAGATTTTTATGTCTGAGACTGTGATTCTTTAAAGCATTTTTTTTAAGGACTTTGATAATCACAATGATCGCATTTAAACATTTTAACTTCTTCGGATTTTTGTTCATTTGTGCTTCAAATTAGCCCCAATAAAACTTTGATAGTCACACTATTCCATTTAAACATTTTAACTTCGGATTTTAGCGGAAACCGTGATCTAAACTACTTTTATAAATACTTTGATAATCACAGTGGATCGCATTTAAACACTTGACCAGGTTTTATATGGTGAGTGGCTTCTGTATATTCCGTCTTTGCGTTGCTCGATTATTGCTCTGATTTTCGTCTTTGACAGGATGATCTTCATATCTTTCTTTGCCAAAGCAATTAACCAAAACGCTAAAAACAAAAAAGTTGAGGTACAGCAACTATATAATGTAAACTTTAGTATATAGGAAAAACAGTAGTAAAAAATATTAATGCCATTTTAAAAGAGTATGTTTATGGACATTCATCAAGATCTCGCTAATGTCTGGCAATAAATTTCACCAGGATGTCGGAAGCAACTTCTACAACTCCTTGAAGGTTTAAGAGAATTTAACGGATTCAATAACACTAAAATCTTGAACTTTCACAGTTTGTATCTGTTAAATAGTACAGAACGTGTCGATTAGTATGTAAACTACTCGGTAAAGCTACTACTACGACTAAATTCGTTGTTTACCGAAGTTTGACGGTTCAACAACGGCTGCCAGATACTGGGAAAGTCAATACTAGAATTGCTAAATACATTCTGGTTGTTTAGCATTATTGCAGTTTATTCATATTATCTTTTTTAATCCAGTGGTTGTTTATCAGGTCAATATTAGTTTCTGTTGTCGAAATGTTTTCTGCGGCTAATTTTTGATCATTGTATATCCCTTCTTAAACACCTTACACCAATGAGCCCCTTGCATAAAATTTATTTTGATTTAAGAACAAGTTAAATCTCTTCCTCTGGTAAAAATAACCATCTCTCAAATATCTTTTCTCAGAAAAAATTAGTTTCGGTGTAACAGTCTAAGAGGCAGCTTAAAGTAGACAACACATATTCTACTCAAGGAAGTTTAAAGGTGTATGGAAGCCCAATGCTATGGCCCATTCGATCAAAAAATGTCCAGCTCAGTATGAAAATAACTGTTAGAGTTGGCCCCGCCGATTCTGCGCAATAACAAAATTCCACGAAATAATTTAATGTGTTCCTACACACTGATAAATCAGTGTGTAGTTAGGCAACACATTATACTTTATGAGAGCCGTAGTACCGTTTTTGGTCTTAGGTTGTCTAAGGTTTTTGGTGCAAGGGCGCGCGCGACGCATATGAAACTATATCCGCGCTGTACCGTCAACCGTCGTCGTCCAATCATTCGTCATTTTCGTTGTGATTTGTGCCCTTTGCGCGGTATTAGTTTCGATTGTTTTGCTTTGAGTGAGTACCTATATTTTGTGGTTGCAGAAGTTTTTTGGATTGATAAAAACCTTCTTAATATAGTGATTAGTGTTTATTAAATTGTGACTATAATTTTGTGTTTATTGTTTGTTACTTATAATGTCGTAACAAAATGATTAGAGGTTGTATGGTTTTGTCTTGCAAATCCAAGGGTGACATACCCGGTTTTTTTTTACTTTAGGTAAGTATTTCTTATATTTAAATTAGGTGCTTCTTATGAGACGTAACATTAGGTAACCGAAAAAATAATAATATATCAATTATGAATAATAGAATAATGAAAATTTCATAGGAACTTGCAGTAAGAAAATAAGGCAATCTTAACTATCTTTTAGATGATTTCCAAAATGTTTGTGTATTTCTGTGGATTATTAAAAAGAAATAAGGTTTACATTTAGGTACTTTTATTTCATTTAATAATAATTTAGTACATTCTTTTAAAGGATCAAAATTATTAATTATTGGGCAGACCAGGCAAATTTTAATATATACAGGTCCCTCTAATTGAATGAAAGAAAGTACAATTTTATGTTAAAGTATTTTTTTGCTTTTTCTGTATTTGTTTAAAAAGAAATTCGATTTTTGGTTTCTTAAACTTACATTATCAACTTTTTAAGCTCGACATACTGTAGACACATAATATTTAGCGGATACTGTTACAATGGATACCTAGGTACCAAAGGTTACTAGACATTTTGAACCACTGTTGTGCTGTCTCAAATGTTCGTTATATATATATATATATATATATATATATATATATATATATATATATATATATATATATATATATATATATATATATATATATATATATATATATATAAATATAATACTATATATACACACACTAAACACGATACACTAAACTGCACACACTGCTTTTTCGGCAAGTTCAACAATAAATGACCCTAAAATTAATAAAATATACATACAGTATTCTATTAATTGATAATCCAAATACAATTACCTTTAGTTAGTAATTGAATTAAAGTAATCCAATAACTGAGAAGTAATTGAATACGATTTTTCAGATATTTTAATTCAATTAACGACAGCTCTGGCCTCGGCTACAGTCGAGGGGCGCCGACTAACCACAACTAACTACAACTTTATTGACACCACATGTAATTATTTCTTTGCTAACTTAAAATTTTTTAACCAATTTGACTTAAGCTTGACAGTTACATCAGCAGAAGAATCCAATATACCAGTGTTCACAAAAATAAAGAAAAAATAACTACAGAAAACGCTTAGTCATTACTTTCAGTCATACAAAAAATATTGTTTGCACCTCTGGTATTAAGCACTTCACAATTTCAGTTCTTCAAGTGATTACTGTACACATCCTTTATCCAGCCTTAAAGGAAGAAATCCATGGGTGTCAAATTGGGGAACCCCAGTGGCCAATCAATATCTCCTTTGGCAGAGACTATGTATCCAAGAACCTATTGATTAAAAGAGCAAGTATTTCGTTGGATATTTTGAAAAATAGCACACCTTTCAGGTCAACTTCTAAAATCTAAAGTCTGAAAAATTTATAAGTCCATCGTAAAATAAAACAAAATAAAAAAATAGGTTATAGATTAACCTATTACTATCTTGTACATGTTTGGGATTTTCGATGTCTTCTATGGATATGTCTATTTAAATTTACCTTTTCTAGTGTTTGGTAATCACAATAATCGCATTTAAACATATCAACATCTTTGAGATTTTTATGTTGGAGAATGTGCTTTCTTAAATCCATTTTGTAACGAGTCTGATACGTACATTGATCTCATTTAAACATAATATTTTCTTCGCGATTTTTATGTCGGAGATTGTGAGTTTTTAAATAACCTTTGTCAAAAGTTTGATAATCACAATGATCACAATAAAATATATAAATATTTTTATGTCGAAAAACGTGTCTCCTTAAATTTCCTTTTTCCCTCGCTTGATAATCACAATGATCCCATTTAAACATATGGACTTCTTCGGGATTTTTATGTAGACGTTCGTGTTTCTTTAAAGAACTTTTGTAAATAGTTTGAAAATCACACTGATCGCATTTAAACATATTAACATCTTCGGGATTTTTATGCCTAATGGCATGTTTATTTAAATTACTTTTATCCACGGTTTGATAATCGCAATGATCGCATTTAAACATATTAACATCTTCGGGATTTTTATGTCGAAGTTCGTGCCTATTTAAAGGACTTTTGTAAATAGTTTCATAATCACAATGACTGCATTTAAACTTTTTAACATTATCGGGATTTTTATGTCTGAGACTGTGATTCTTTAAAGCATTTTTATAAGGACTTTGATAATCACAATGATCGCATTTAAACATTTTAACTTCTTCGGGATTTTTGTGTCGGAGTTTGTGCGTTCTCAAATTAGCCCCAATAAAACTTTGATAATCACATTGATCGCATTTAAACAAATAAACATCTTCGGGATTTTTGTGCTGAAGTACGTGCCTTTTTAAACCGCCTTTGTAACGAGTCTGATAATCACATTGATCGCATTTAAACATATTGATTTCTTTGGGATTTTTATGTCGTAGGTCGTGCTGCTTAAAATTTCTTTTGTAAAATGTGCGATAATTACACAGATCGCATTTAAACTCATTAACTTCTTGGGGATTTTTGTGTCGAAGTTCATGCATCTTTAAGTTGGCTCTCATAAAAGTTTCATAATCACAATGATCATTTTTAAACCATTTTTTTTCGGGATTTTTATGTTGGAGAATGTGTTTTAAAGCACTTTTAAGGAGTTTGATAATTACAATGATA
>JAHBCN010023233.1:0-12986 GCA_019359885.1 Listronotus oregonensis | reverse complement strand
ATATGCAAAAATGGGAAACTTTTTTTTTTGCAATTTGTCAGAAAATTTTATTTTCAAAAAATTTTTGGGCATGGTCTCAAATTGTATTAGCAGTAGTTTTTTATTAAAAGTTGAAAGGAACAGGGTAGGTCAAAAAATTGAAAACTGTTAAAATAAAGTCCCCTTTTTTTTTAAAAAATATAACAAAATATTATGGGAAAAAAGTTGTTTAAATTTAAAGTTATACCCAAATACCTTGCTTAAAAATATATTTAGGGAGTTTTAAATTCTATTAAATATCCCAACAAACAAGTTCGAATGGCAAAAAAAATAAATTCAGTTTAATGTTACAAATATGTTTTAATTTAAGAACAGTAATTTAAAAGTAAGTTTTTTTTGGGTTTTTTAAAAAAAAAAAATTAAAAAACAATATAAACATGCATTATACAGGGAAATTAAAATTTCAAAAAATACTAAAAATTTGAATAGAGGGCCATGACTTTATTTGGGTATAGCTTTAAATTTAAAAAATTTTTTCCCTATAACATTTTGTTATATTTTTTAAAATAAGGGTTTTACTCTTAAGCAGTTAAAAATTTTTTTGACCCCCCCTTTATTTTCAACTTTTAAAAAAGTAACTACTGCTAATACAGTTTGAGACCATGCACCAACTTTTTGAAGAATTTTTCTAAAATTGCAAAAAAAAAAAATTTTCCCATTTGTTGCATACTTAATGGACCACACTGTATATATATATATATATAAAATATATATATATATATATATATATATATATATATATATATATATATATATATATATATATAATATATGTATATATATATATAAAATTTTAAAAAAATAAAATAATTTTAAACGATACGCACGGTCTCAAGGCAAACCCGTATAAAACCTGACGTATCGGTGTTACCCCAGCGTTCGATCTCTATCAATAATATTCTTACTATTTGTTTATCATCAATTTAATAACAGCATTCATAATTAAATGGCTCGTGGATAATAATAGCCGATTTATTAATATCTACGGGCTCTGGCTAATTTTGTTGTGCTGGAATAAGATGCACATTAACAGTTTCTCTTAAACGGGTTGCCAAACGTTTAAACACGATTTTATTAAAATGCTGTCTTTCGAAATATCTTATGGCATGTTGTATGGCAGCAATAGAGGCATTTTGAAAATTTTCAAAATAAACTGCGAGCATATCGTATCCCTTGGTGGAAGAATATGACATAATTTAAAATTACTTAATTACGATTACCAACACTACTACTAATAATAATAACTATGAAACAAGAACCAAATTTGAAATTATCATGTTTCACAAACAATGCACTTGTCATTTTTGACGTACCTGTTTTTTGTGGTTTTTGACGTCCCGGCACTCTTGATAAAAACGTCGCGTTGTTTATCTGACAGCTTAAAATAGGAAAGGATACAAGTAATGCAGTTTTTCGGCAATAAGTCGAGAATTAATTAAGATATCGAAACCCGGTTTTCACCATTTTTTTTTACTTTTTTATGCCTTTTTAATCGGCTTATAATAATATTACCATTGTATTTAAATATTTCGAAAACATTGACAAAATTTATAACTTTGACAAAAATCAGTATCTAGGGATGAAACAAAAAAATATATTAATTTATTAACATTTTATTTCAAGCCCTGGTAAAAGCTTTTTCAAACGAAACCTAGCTTATCAAAATCGGTTAAGCCGAACAAAAGTTATTTATTTTTTTCAATTATACATTCGCTCCTCCCTCCTCCCTATATTTGACAGGTTAGAGAAAAACGCTTAAATAAAAAAAGTTTCCTAATTTTACATAATTTGTGAGAAAACTATTAACGACATAAGGTAATATGGCATATTTTTAAATAACCCGCATTTTCAATTATGCTCTTAGTTTTACGCCCTCTAGCGGTGGAATTAGAAACTTGAAAATAATTTCTAGAATTTTCTCAAGGCTAGTTTTATGTGTAGTGATATTTTTTTCCGAAAGCTATGTGATAAGGGGTTTTTAACTTTTCCGATTTTTTAAAAATGGTAAAAATTGCAATTTTTAATTTTTTATTGGTTCTTACATAGAAGAATATACAAAGAAAATTCATACTAACTTTCAAGATAATTGGTTAAATAGAACTCGAGAATTGGTGACAAACGTTTCAAAAAAATAGTTTTGATAAAATCGCGTTAAAAGGTTTATGTTAAATTTTAGGTAGTCTAAAGCCGGTTCCAGACACTACGTGCATTTTGCGAATGTTCGGCGAATGTGCGAATATTCGAACTATTCACTACACCTTCGGCCACCCTCCCACACGCTACTTTATTTGAAAAATGCGTTCAGTGACAAATATTTTCCGTAGTAGAGATGCCGAAGTGGCGTGACGTTGCAGTTCAAAATGGACAGTGATGAAGAGCCGATGGTTGTCGCTGCTGTTGTGTGATTTTCAGCAGTGTTTTATTATTACAAAATAGAAAAAAAGAACGGAAAAGAAAAAGATGGTAAATGTTGTCTTTAAATAGGAGCCATTCTCGGTATGTATTTACCAGTATAATACAGGCCCACGATTTTTTCTTATAAACTCAACCTTTTCCTTTTTAAATTAAAATAGTCTACTTAGACTTTGCTACGAAAAAAAATGTCATAAGGTGCACTGCTTTTACTTAATAGAATGATAAAAGAAACTCTAAATAAACTGAAAAAAAATTGTCAAAACGCTACGTCGAAAATAAACTCTAACGTTAACTCGTTGCTCCATTCCATTTCAGCAAATAAAAAACAAATCAACCCGCCACCAATGCAATACACAACAAACTAAGGGATGCGCTAAAGCCCAGAATACTGAAAGGATTTTTTCGCGACTTACCGTTTTAAACACTGGTTGATAGCAGTTCTTTCCCCCACCATTCTATCCGTCTTTAAGCCTATCCTCGCAAAAACGAAACGGTTTACGTATGTCAACTTACATACCAATCGTTTAATACAATTTTAAGATTAAATTTAAATGTTACGTCTTTGGAGAGTTAAGAAATAAGTCGAAAACATAATATATAAACCAAATTTTTCATTTAATAAGATATTAGCTGTTTCCATGTCAACTATAACAAGTAAATTTTTCCTTTATGATTTAAATATAATTGCACTAATTCATCCATTTAGAAATTAACTAATAAACCAAAAAATCTGCAATCCAAATAGTTGTTAAACCATAGCAAAAAAAACATCACAAAAACCAAAACAATAGAAAAGCCACGAATCCTCCATTATTTTAAATTCAAACTTGACATAACCATTATTAACGCTCCTCCTGTGGTAGTGGCGATAGCGGTAGATACTGGGTACAAAGTAATGACGTAGATACTGACGTCAGAACACCTTCCCCTACGTTACCGCTTCTCGCGAAAATAAACCGGTATGTTAACTGTCCTAACAATGTTCAACGCGGTATGTCGCCAAAATTTGATGTGAGTATTCTGGGGCCGTAGCGTCTGGGAGCGATGCCGAAGTTAACTACGCGGCACTTCGCCGTACTACGAGCTTCTTTCATTCGTGCCAGTTTACCGACAGCCCCCTGGAAAAGCAATGTCTACGGGGTGGGGGCCCAAAACCGCTACGCGAATAAGCTCGAATACCAAGTGTTCGCCGAATACACGTAGTGTCTGGGACCTGCTTATTAGATACATATTACTTACGTTTTTTCAATAGGCTGCTCCGGCTGCATATTTTGGGCCTTTTTTTACTTTAAACTAAATATCTAACAAATTTGTCTCCGAAAGTTAAACACTTCTTCCTTTTTTTGGAGCACTTGAAGCTCGTAACTCCAAACTTTAAATTCTAGCTTCATTGCGCCCAACAACAACTTAAGCTATAACTTTTAAAATAATTTAGATTTTGAAAAATCTTTTAGGGGAGATATTCTTGAATATATAAACTATCGAAATATACAAAATCGTTTTTTTTAATTTCTAGACTAATTTTTTTTATAGGTACTTGCATCACCAAATTGACCCACACTGTATATTACAAAAATTTAACCAGAAAACACATTTTAAAAGCTTTTTCTGCAATTTAGTGTAAAATTTTATCATTTTATTGTGCCGGATATTTATTACAGCGTTGCGGCTCACAAGAATCACATAAAAATAAATAATGACAACGCTGGGAATTCTCCTAGTCTCATAAATCTGATTAAAATAAATAGAGAGACAAAGATCTCGGTGGCAAGAAACAAAGTTCTTTTAAAAAGAATAAAGAAGCAAAAACGAATAAAAATCTTAAAAGAATGGGCGGAAGATAAGGCATTGGCTAAATAAATTTGGCTTGGAAACAATCATATCGTTTGTAGATTAAAAAAAGCGAAACAAAAAGGTTAAACGAAATAAAAGGCTAATGTTTGACCTTACTCTTAACAAAGTTTACAGAATTAACATGTAAGTATCGTCACTTGAGCGAAGTGACGGATTTATGACAGCGGCTGCCTCAGTGGATATAGAGTGATCTGCTCTGATTTTGTGAATCGCAGTGAAGTAGAATGGTCGGCACTTTAATATATTTTAGGTTGGAACAGGTTTTACTTTATGTAATATATTTCGTTTATTTGATTATTACACAAGTCAAAAATTTTAAATTTTTGTAAAGTAACATCGATGACAATAGGTTTGTTTAAAGCATTTTAAAGTCTTAAATTAGAAAATAATAAGCTAGTTACTCTGACATGTACAGTTTCTTTGTTATAAGAATAAAAAAGAGGAGACGATTTTTACAATATAATAATATTTATTTAATAAAAACATTCAAAATATTGGAATCTACGCAAAAACATTACTGAGGATTGATTGTTAGGTAATAAAAATATATTGACAAAAATAAAAAAAACGTTTACTTTTTCTTTTGTGTTCTGTAGCATCACCCTTTTTTAAAAACCAACAGTAGTCGCCCAACATAGATGGGTTTCAGCGTCCCTGGTATCTTGTTTCTATCGTTCTGATGTCCTGGTGAAACCTCTGTCCTTGTTCGTCGCTTACTGCACCCAAATTTTCTGGGAAAAAAATTAAATGGAAGTGCAAAAAATGTATTTCAAGAGCATAGTAATTCATAGGTTTCCAGCAATTTCTCTATTGGGCTTTTATAGTCTTCATCTTTCTTGTTGCCCAGAAACCCTTTCACTACACGTACAAAACCCGCCAAGTTGCCAATTCCTTTTCATTTTCATTTAATTTTTCTTAAAAACGGAGATCTCCTAGGAGCTTCCTTATCTGAGGTCCAATAAATATGCCTTTTTAATTTTTCATCACTTAGTTGAGGAAATATTTTTTTAAGTACTGAAAACCACTACCTTTTTTGTTCATGGCTTTGACAAAGTTTTTCATTAGTCCAAGCTTAATATGGAGAGGCGGTAGCAGTACCTTTTTTGGGTTGTTATCACGGGCAATTTTATAATTTAATTTATAACAAGATAAATTTAGTATTTATATTTATTAGGGAGAATTTTTATGCCCCATTGGGCAAAAAAATAAAAAAATTATCTAATAAAAGGGTCCCTAGCTCAGAAAAAAAAATAAAAACAATCATTGGTAAAGAATATGGTTACAAAAAACACTTACAGTCGCATGAGGCTCTACACAAAGGCGAGTGCATCCTTGAAGGGGGGTATTGTCAATAAAAGTCAAAATATAAATATACTAGTTAATGGTTTATTACAAAAAAAAATTGTAACAAATTCCTATCAAATTGGTGGATGCGCCTATTAAACCAAAATTTAATAAGACATTTTAAATTACTGAAAAATATATGACAATGTTAAACTAAATTTGACTTTTATACAAATTTAATGTTACCAAACCCAAAAGCAGGACAATTAATAAACAAAGTCCGTAAGCTTATAACTTTTACAAAAAAAAAACCTTCTAGTATGTTACCCCCATATACGTAAGGCCATAAGTTGCGTTTAAAACTTTTTTTTCATAGGCACTTACAAATTAAACAAAAAATAATAAAATGAAGCAGAATGACGTTATGGAAGTTACAGCAAAATATCTGAGAGCACTAAGGCTTAAACAAAAAATATATCCGGTCAAGGGTTAAACAAAAACAAATGTCAGTAATTCTATCTAATTAATCAATTATCAAATTCAATATTTATAATTAAACCGTATAAGATTATTACCAAATGATTAGCAATAAATCTATACCTCCTACCACAGATTGATATACAACACTCGTACTCGTGTATATGATTACAAATCAAAGTACCAACTGTCCCATCAAACCGTTCCCCAATAAAATAGTGTTAAAAGTAAGTGACTATATACCCCTAAGGTATACCAAATAATAAATGTTCTTTCGATGACCTTTAAAGCTTTAAAAGTGCACATGTGTATACTTATGTCCAAATTCCAGTCTTAGATTTTAGTGAATTCCGAAAATAATGTGTTAATGACTGTTAACTCAGACATAGAAGGTATTAAGTAACATCAAGCTATTCAAATGATTAGCAGGTGTTTTCAATAAAATTTCAGTTCAAATCTATGGCTAGACTATCGACATGACATTCTCTTAAGTCAATGTAATATCATTAATCTACAAAAGTTTTTAAACTTAAGACTTAGCTGTGATTTTCCTGTTATTATGGGGAAGTGGTTTTTTGTCTTAGAAACGGTAGTCTAGCTGTCAGTCATCAGCAACTAATGTCGGCAACTTGGGTTTGTCAGTTGAATCCCACATAAGGCATTTGGGGTTAAATCCATTAACCAATGGAACTAGGATAAAACTGCATTGGCCGGAACACAAAATCAAGTCGAAGAAATCAAAGTGGTAAAACCGGGGAAATTTAAAAGAAAAAAAACAGAAGAAAAAAAAGAAGAAGAAGAACCCTTTTTCCACAAAAATAAAAAGAGCCACTATCCCCCTTATAAGGTATTGACGAAGAAAAAGGGTTCCATGCAAGTTTCCACGTGGTATAATCCTTCTTTAAGAAGACATAAATTTCCTAAAAAAATGTACGGATAACGTGACATTTCACTCCGAAACAATGTCCCACAATTAGCACAAACAAGGAAAATTTTACTTAGGCATTTGTTCAACAGTCCCAAAAAGGGTTGAAAATTAACTTTTGAACATTGCCTTCACGTGTGCTGTCTCCTTGGTGGTCAGCAGGAGAGGAAAGCTTCCCAAAAACATTTTTCACCGACAGCGTTTTCTGTCGGACGACCTTGGCAGTCCCCAAAACCCTTGCTACAATTCTACCAACTCACACACAATCCATACTGGCTCCTTGGCCTTTTGCCATCATTCCTAAGGGTTGGCCTGACACCAGGAACTACCCAATATTACTAACAAACAACGCACGTTCAGCCCCGCAAAATATTCCCGAAATCCAGATATAACCGGTTTCTGTCAGAACTTTCTAAAAAGAAAGATTTAGGAATCACTCTCGATTTCGAGACCGCCCTCACGGTACCAAGCGGCTTTGCTACTGGCATCTTGCCAGTCATTTTAGCCAAAAAGAAAAAGAAAAAAGAAAACAACTTCCCCTTTTAAACCTGACTTATTTTAAAATAAAAAATTTTAAACTTCAAAATTTCAAAAAAAACAAAGAGTTATGAATATACATAATTAAAAGGAAAACAATTAAATACTCCACACGGTTACAAAAACAACCACAAACATGTCAACGACCCCTGAAAATAAGGAAAGGTCAATAAACAATCAAACACAAAACATGCCGCAGACCATAGCTAGTTATAAACAACATTTCAAACTATAGCCCTGCTTTCCCCATTTAAGGTATTTATGCAAAAGGGTATTTTAAATCAAAAATTGTTACAGTTCAATTTTTGAACTGTAACATTGTTTAAAGTACAAGGTACAAAAGAAGTTCTATGAGGCCAATCCTTTTTACTGTAGAGTTCTTTTGTTGCCCTACTATCCCACAGACACAAAAAACAGCAATACTTTGTAAAATCCCCTTAAAGTCCTTGCAAGATACCTATTACTTTTAAATCTCCATAGAAATCCAACTAATACTGTGCATATTTAACACGATTTAATATGGTTGCTAAGTTGTCATAGGTTTCTTTCATTGTCAGTGACTGGGCTAAACAATGAGATGGTTATTTTTCATTATGAAGCAGAGCTGCTTTTAGGCTGTATTTTGAAGAATCTTTGAATAAACACCACTGGCTAGGATCATGTTACATATTAAACCATCAATATCACAACAGACAACAAGCGACCTTTCCATTATTAAACTTGATAAAGGTACATTCCGTTTTCAGTAAAGTGAAACATTTGCTTTTTTATCTAACAAGTTCCACTCTTGAAGCCTGAATTAATTTATTTATTTATTTAATTCATTCTGAGTTATTATGTAAGGTTCACTGGTAGTTGGTAAAAATGTTGGGTAACAAATGTTGTTTTCAGGAAGTTGTGGATCAGATTCGGATGAAGAATTAAAATCACTGGGAAACACGATGTCCAGGTTTAAAGGCGCTATCGGTACCGGTAGTTCCTAGCAATCAGGAACTGGCTTTAGCGCAGAAGGCAATTTTGGATACTCTATTTTGACTCTATACTTTTTTAAAATCCGTTCTGTTTTGGTGATGCAAAAGAAGCAATCACTTACATGTTCAGAAAACAATAAAACTCCTAAAGGTTTCTGCAATACTGTGAAAATAACCCCTTTGCGGTCTTGTTGTACTTTCCTGTCCTAAGGCAGGTAAAAATGATTTGATAGATTGCATTATATAAAAGAGAATAGGTACATAAAAGTGGGACGTGCTAAGCCATTTCTGGGAAAAATTGTTTTAATAGCTTCCTAAATGAAACACAAAATAAGCATTCTCATCGATATTACAAAAATGATATCGACTTGTGTTATTAAGGTACATACATTTTTTTAGCTTGAAACTTAAAAAAGTGCCACTTGACTTTCCAATGGATTACAAAAACAGCCCTTCATTTATCTGTAGTTTTCAAAATTTGCCCTAGTGCCATGCAAGTGCGGAACTTTTTCGCAATAGTTTTCATTATTAGTGTGACGTAAGTGCAAAATATATGTTTCATTCTTCGAGCATATACCTACTAGAGCCAGTCCTGCTCCTCGGAAATGCGAACAAGCGTGCCAGAGAGAAAGAAAAATTGGACTACTACCTTTCTTTCTCGCTCCAACATGTTGATTGGTCGATGGAAGGAGTCTACCGGCCTACCAATTAGCACGCAGAGCGCGGTGTATATCGCTCTAAGGAAACTTCCTTTACGTGTTTATTAAAATACTAGTGTGAAACAGGGTTATCTTAAATAAAAAAAGAAGGCATTCAATTTTATATTGTCGTCTTATCGGTATAAGAGTGAAAGGTTAAATTTTTGTACGAAAAAAATATTTAGATTAACGTTTTTGGTCTTGATTTTTATCCGTAAATAACTAGGTCTCAGAAATTTACAGAAATGAGGAAATGATAAAATCAAACATAACCTATAAAAATGATGGCGTGTAATTTTAAATTAAATTACTACTTAAGAAAAGTTTGCTATTCCTCGAAACTTTTGAAATAAAATATTTATTATTACAAAATAAAATAATTACCTGTTTCTAATTTAAAGTAAGTGAAATGATATTTTTTTTCTGGAACCCAGATAAAAAATATAGTTTTTTTAATGATTTTTTTATTAACGTAATTCAAAGAATTATTAGTGTAAAAAAAGTAGTTTTAAAGTTATTAACGAGACTAATATAATTACTATCATAAAACAAAATGAATTCATGATATAATATCATTATAATATTTGGTTTGGAACACGATGGGGCATGATATTTTTAAGGTCTTTAGTTAGCTTCAATTTTTACCTGTAAGTAGTCACAGTGGTAGTGTTTTCGTAAAAAATACGAAATGTATGATATAATGTTGATAATGAAAACACATAAAACTAACTGTGAACACGATTTCCGTAAATTTCTGAAAACTAGTCATATACTTATGGAATGCAATAAATTTTATATCTTTCTCCAGACATTCCAAATACATGAGTTTTAATATATAAATGTCTATTTTTTTAAAACTAACCTATTTTAGCTGTCTTATTATTATTATTACTCTACAGCGACGATTAATAGATAATTGTTTACAAATAGTTTGGCTTTAACTAGATGTTGACAGATCTATTATTTTAAGAATACACCAATTTATATAGTACCTAAAAAGTAAATAATTTAGTAACTGATTAAATCGCTCCCATAAAATATGTAGTCCAATTTCTGATAAATTATCAGCAACATTAAACATCAAAATTGTTTTTCCCCAGCCGGCAAATTTTAAACTGGCAAACTTTTACCTCCCATAAGACTGGAATGAATCAAGCAAATAAATAATATGAACGATCTTTTAAAAGTTTTTTCAGCCATATCTTTAATGTAAGCCCGTAATGGAGAGCATATTTCACTCTAAAATGTCTCATTTAATGTGGACGAGTTTTTACTTTACGTCAGACTTGGTTGGTCTCACTCTTTCGTATTAAGGGGTCTTACAATTAATTTTCAGTAGGAGTACAGTGTCATCTAACGAGGATTGGACTGGGCCATGTTTGTGTATTTTTTATAGTTCTACAAAGTGTACAGGGTGTCCCAAATTCGAGCCTCATCATTGGGATCTCAGAAACCTAAAGATATGCGAAGTCGATTAAATAGGCAAAGTTGCGTAATTTGTTGTCGATGAAAATACCACCTTAAAAATTTAAAAATTTGGAAAAAAACGAAAATTCATGATTTTATTTTTATTTTTTTATGACTCTATTTGAATAGATGTAACAAAATAAATTTCACATTCCCACTGCTACTTTTTCTGTTTTACAAGACAGTGTTGTAAAATTTACACACCGACGTTTTGTCTTTGAGCTGCCATCATCAACTTTGTTTTTCAAATACTGTCCTGGATTTTTTATTTTGGATTTTTAGGAGCTTCTAAGATCCCAAAACCAATAATGTATTACACTCATTCGAAAAATTCTTATTAATGGCAATTTTGCAAAAAATCATGAGTCAGAAGGAGAGAGAAAATAGATTTTGGGTAGGAAAACATAAAAATGATTTTTTTGAATAAGTGTAATACATTATTGGTTTTGGGATGCTAAAAGCACTAATAATCCATAATAAAAAATTAAGGATGAGGCTCGAATTTGAGACACCTGCACAGTGTGGGCATCAATTCCAAACAACCTGTAATAATTTGGTTATTATTAACTTTATAGCAAAACCACTCAAAAAAGGCGTTTTTTTTTCTCGCCCACATTTTCACTTGACCTATTTGGTTATCTATTGCCTGATGTCAAAGTTATGACGTCATAAGCATATTTTTATAGCAATGTACTGCTTGTCATACATCATTTGAAAGCCCTTATCTAATACAGTACGCGTCTCAATTTTCACGCGATTCTGTAAAGCCATTCCAAAATGGCGTTTATTTAAATGTAAAAATATCCTTATTTAACTAACAATGAATCATTTTTTTTTAATGCCACCTTAGCTTTTTAATACTTCTTGGATGATTTATTCAGTATTTCATGGTTAACATTGATAATAAGTGATTGTCTTGTATGTCAAATTGGTCATTTATTCTTATTTAAATAAGCATATTTCTTAATTTTAAAGGACGCCATTTTGAAGTGGCTTGACAGAATCGCGCCAAAATATAGAATTAGTCTGTGTAAGATAAGAGCTTTCAAATAATGTAGGACTAGCTGTATCTTACCACAGTTAAAAAAATGCAATGACGTCATACTTTTTTTTAACAGCTTTTAATAGAAGAACAAATGAATTACGCCAAAATGTGGGCAAGAAAAAAATTTACATAAGTGATATAACCAAATTAATAGAACAGTGGAGACTTTTTGCCAAGACTGTATATTTGTAGTACAATAAACAAAATAAAATATATATGGCATTTTTTCAAAATAAAAATGTTTAGAAAAAATTAATTAATTTTGGGGAGTGTATAAGGTTCCGGTTGACGTACGTGGCTATTCAAATGTTTGTGATAATCCATCTGGGAATGAATAGGTTAAAATTTCAGGTAAGGACAAGAAAAGACTGATTTATTAGATAGATTAAGTCATCTATCAAAGAGAAACAAATTAAATTTCTTACTTCCTTTGGTTTTCCAATTGTTAATTAATTGCTGCACTTTGTTTTGAAAATAATGTTTATTAACCCACTGAAACTTGTTATCACCCTATTTAGTTATGTCTAGAATTTTTTAAAAATAAAATAAATGCATGGATTGGATTTTTTGACAATTTATTGAATATATATATATATATATATATATATATATATATATATATATATATATATATATATATATATATATATATATATATATATATATATATATATATTTAACCCTTGTTTAAGTTAAGTGAACTGTTTACTATTAAGATTTTATAAAAGAATTACTTTAAAAAACACTAAAATATTAATTATAATAGCCGGCCAGCTGCCAGAAAAGTAGTCTGTCATATTTTCCTTGCATGAAAGAATAATTGCCACAATTCCTAAACACCAAAAAGTGCGCCTGTGCAACCAAAAATTGCGCCTGCGCAAATGAAATAACTATAAGTGACAAAAATATTAAACCTTATAACAACAAAATCATTCAAACAATTATCTTAAAAAGTAATTTGTGTTTACCTTATATTATTTTTTTTACAGGTAATTAACACTACATTTTTCTGGCAAAGGGGCGCATCGAATGTAAAATGATCATAGGTCAAAAAAAAATTCTTAATATCCCTTCTTACCGGACAAAAATATCTGGGTTTTCGAAATGCTGAATATATAAAAAATAGGATAATATTTTTTAACTGTAAGGAAATAACAATAATAGTAAAATCAATAAATTTGTTTTTGGGATATTTAGGAAAAACCATACTTCCTAAAATTTTTGGCACTGTTAAGGGCGTGGCTTTGAGTTTCAAATTTTTGTATCTCAAAAGT
>JAHBCN010023232.1:0-12777 GCA_019359885.1 Listronotus oregonensis | reverse complement strand
ATTGAGCCCTGTATATTTTTATTTTAGATGGGAATTGGAAACATTTTTCTAATTATAACCCTATAAAAATTCCTAACACAATAAAAGTTATTCGTTGAAAATCATTTGGGCATCTATGTTAATAGTAATACCATTGAATAAAAGTGAGGTGGCTATGAAAAACAATTAATTGACATTGAGTTTATTTAACACACAAAATTTATTTTGACAAATTAAAAAAATTCGAGTAAATTTTATTATTTATTAATTAATTAAATTAATTTAAAAAAAACCTTTAAATTTAAATAATTATTTTTTTTTAAATTTTTTAATATTTTTTAAAATTTAGGAAAATTTAAAACCAATTTCTAGGCAAAAATTAACATTATTAGGAAACTCTAATGTCAATAAATTGTTTTTCATAGCCACCTATTTTTTTTTATTCAATAATATTATTTTAAAAAACATAAAATGATTTTCAACAAACAATGTGTTAAAAATTTCGATAGGGTTTTTTAAAAAAAAATATTTTTTTTTTTCCGCATCTAATGATCTAAAAATATACGGGGGCAAAAATAAAAAAAATAAAGTGTTTTCAATTTAAAGGGTTTGACACTTTTTGGAAAATTTACATTCGAATTAAAACATGCCCTAAGCAAATTTACGTTACTTAATAAGTTCCTTGTTTAATTTATTAATCCCCCTATTGGTATTTTTTTTTTTTTTAAATTTGGTGCAAAACATTTTTTTTTTAATTTTAAATTTTTTTTTTCCTAAAATTTTGAACCATGTTGACTTTTAAGGAATAAAATAACCACGGAGGTACCTAAAAATAAAAAAAAATTAATTTAAAAAAAAGCACCATCGTAAATCCCCTTTTTTTGACACCCTGTTAAAAAATTATTTTCCAAATGCACCGTGTTAAAGGTAGGGCTGAAAAAAATGAAAGTTTCACAGTAAATAATAAATGAGCTACATAAGGGAGGGAGCTGAGGACCCTGTTTTTTTTATATATATATATATATATATATATATATATATATATATATATATATATATATATATATATATATAATTCTAAAAAAAAATTTTCCCAAAAAAAATGTCATATCTTTTAATCGATTCAATTAAAGCAAAATTCCTTACAAAAGTATAATCTATATATATATATATATATATATATATATATATATATATAATATAATATATATATATATATATATATATATATATATATATATATATATATATATATATATATATATATATATATATTTATATGATTCTAAAAAAGAATTTTCCCAAAAACAAATGTCATATCTTATAATCGAGTTCAATTAAAGACAAAATTCTTCTTATTCATGAGGAAAGTACCCAATTTATACATATATAATATATAAAATATTTAAAATATATATATATATATATATATATATATATATATATATATATATATATATATATATATATATATATATATATATATATATATATATATATATATATATATATATATATATATATATATATATATATATATATAATTTGCTAATGTGGATATATTTATATGTAGGTAGGTATATATATTTATTTGTCTGTCCACGTGATTCTGAAGTTATGGCTTGAGCTAAAATCATGAAATTTGGACACAGTGGTAGTCTTTAGCAGTGGCTAGAACCTAACGAAGCCCGTTTTTGAATTTCGCCCCCGGGACAAAAATAGGAGCAAAAAAGTGTTTTTTTACCGTTAGCCGTACGGAAGGCGTCTTACGGAGACAGAGGCTACTTAATATTGTCTCTCGCCTGGCGGAGACAGGCTTTTCATCTAGTCCATTATATTTAGTGTTTTTCCTGCAAAACAGCTACCATGGAATGTTTGGACTACGACCATATAAACTACACGAGATACAAAAATTTTTTTGAAAGACAAATAATAAAGGAGATATAAACGAAAATTTAATTTTGACAAAAAATTTCAGTCCAAAATGGATTTTTTTTAAATTAATGTTATTTTTGTTTTTTTTAAATTACTTATTTTATTTATTTGAATCCCAAATTACTTAAAATTTACAAAAATGAATTAAAAATAAAAAAATCATAATTTTAAAATTTTTTTCAGAGGTATGTATACCTTAAAAAAATCCTGAAAATTCGGTTTTTTACTTATAACTCGAAAAATATTGCATTTAGGCAAAAAGGTTATATAACTTAAATTAAAAGTATTGTAAAAATACATAGTTTAAGTCATATAAAGTTTCGTGTATCTTTTATAGTTTTTGAGATATTGACGTTTTAAATTTACGCCTTTTCTTGAGTATTTGCTGTTTGACCCCCAACTTTGACTTCAGATTCGTGTTCAGCAGAAAGAAGTGCTCCAGAAAGTCCTAGTGCGACACCCAGCACACACCACTTTTTTTGGGCCTGTGTTATTATTTAAGAAATTTTGCATCGATTGGTGCAGAATGAAATTTATGAACAATGCAGTTCCAGAGATATTTCATTGCAAAGATAGTGTTTTTGAGGCTCTTATACATTGTGCTAAACGAAATGACGAAAATGTTACTTGCAATCTCGAAAGACCGAGTTTTCCTTAAACAATGCCCTCTAGTTGGCGAACTACAAACTTAGCCGACACCAAAAAGGGCCACATTTAAAAAAGCTTTTTATTTTCTTTTAGTGATGAGCGAGACCGGTCTTGGTCTTGCGGTCTTGGTCTTGGTCTTGCAGCAAGACCAAGACCAAGACCAAGACCAAGACCCCAAGACCAAGACCAAGACCAAGACCGAGGGGTGCAAGACTACGCAAGACCAAGACCGACCTGCAAGACTCTTGCACTTCTGCAACTTTTTTTAAAATATTATAATATTCAATTTTTTATATTCAATATACAGAGGTATTTTATACAGAAATGACAAAAAATTTTGCGAGAACTAATGAGAAACAGGTTTTATTAATAAAATAATAATTAAATGGATCACTTTGTTATTTTATACAGTTCTTTAACAACGATTATGAGTAAATTCAATAACATGTTTCAAAAATAATAGGATTGTGACTCAATGGTCTGACAAAGCACGATATCTCCGAAAACGTTTACGGCAGAGAAAAGCTAGCGGTACAAAAGTTATAGAAGCTGAAAATAACTTTCATATTTCTAATGTTTTTTTTTTAAATTAGCTATCTAGTGATGCCACTTACAGGGTGGATCAAAAATTTTCAAAATCCAGAAAAACATTATTTTTGTTCCACACTGTAAGAAATGGCACCATTAGATTGCTTCTTAAAACTATGATATAAATATAAAAGAGAGGAATTAATAAAAAATATATTTTTTATGTCATATAGGAATAATTTTTATACAAATGGATTTTAAATATCACTTCCGGTTTTGACGTAAAAGGCAAAACAATGCTAAAAGAATAATAATGATGTCATTTTTATCAAAACCAAAAATTATATTTAAAAACTATCTACATTGACATTGTTTCTATATGACAGTTTAACAATTTTACAGCATAATATACAGGGTGGTGATTTTTTAAATGAATTTTTGTCATAAATTTTATATTTTAGTTTAAAAGTTAAAAATAAGGGAGTTTTCTTGAGTTGCAGTGGATTCTTCGGAAAATTCTAAAATAGAAAAAAAAAATCACAGTTTACGCCTTTTTTATATAATTTTTTCATATTCAGTTTTTTACCATAATGAACGGGTTTTGGAGATATCGAGCTTTGTCACAGTATTGAGCCACCTTGTATATGCAGAAGGTTTATAAAGTATTTGTACAAACTTTGTACAGCAAATGTTTGACTTATTTAAAGATAAAAAGTTCATATGAACTGAAAAGATTTCTGAATAACTTTTTGAATCAGAGACCAATGTTTACATATTAGAATCATTTTCACAAAAATTTCACATCTGGTTGAAATTAAAAGTTTTTTTTTTCTGCTCACACAGTACATAGTTTTGTATTTCTTTCAATTTTATATGTCTCCCCAAAGAAAATTTAAATAATTCTTATCACTTAAATGTTGCTATGTGCCACTAAATGTATAAAAACAGGTTGTGTCTCAATTTAACTAAAAATGGAGCATAAATAAATAAACTCCTACATTTATAATATGTGTTTTATTCAAATAATTTAAATGTATGTGTAAAGCTAAAATTGGCATATTTTATAATTTCAATGCAGAAAATATAGTTTTCATCTTTATTTATTTTTAAGTATTAAAAAAATATATTTTATTCAATAGTACTTAGTTTAAATTATTACTACCAAAAAAAGCAAGACCAGCAAGACTCTTGCAGCAAGACCAAGACCAAGACCGGGTGGTGCAAGACCAAGACCAAGACCAAGACCAAGACCTTCCTTTGGCTTGCAAGACCAAGACCAAGCTTGCAAGACCAAGACCAAGACCAAGACTAGCCCGGTCTTGGTCTTGCTTTGCTCATCACTATTTTCTTTTAAACGAGTATCCACTTGAATCCTCAACCGCTGTGTTCACACATCGTCGTTGTGGTTGGGCCCAGTAGGATCTTTTGGAACATGAGCTAGAGTTGCTGGTTTATTTGGCTAGCGTATGGAACGGGATCCGAAGCTAAGATGAACACAAGGCTTAACTCAAGGTGTTAGCATACCGTGCTGATGAGTGAATGACATCCTGTGCCTTAAACAGGTGTCTTCAACGGTGCCTCTGAGAAACAGGGCGACCTCTCAGAGTATCTAGCCTTACTACGGTAATGCGGGGCTCTGCCGTGGTGGACTATTACTTCCCTAGCTCCAAACAAAAAGCGAACAGAACCGCTTTCATAGGAAAAAGTGACAAAGGTGCGCTGACCGAAACGGATAAATCCGTTTCGAGAGCTGCCACTCAAGGTCACAAGCAGACAAAGGTGCGCCGACCGAAACGGGTGAATCCGTTTAGAAAGGTGTCTCTGAAGTCACCGGCACCTGTTTCACGAGGAAGGACTAATCCATCCTGAACAAACAGGTGCTTAGGAAGGGATCCCTAAATCCATACAGAAGGCGGACAGAACCGCCTTTATAGGGAAAATGGTTCCCTGGCATTAAACAGAAAGCGGATAGGACCGTTTTCGTAGGGTAAGGTCGGAGATGCGGCCTCAGAAAGAACATCTGGTTCCTGTAACAAGGACGTGGTAGCTATCCACTAGACCGGGAGAGGAGGGCATGACGGATCTAACCGTCTGCTCGTCATACTCTCCAGGAGACAGGGACACCAGAACACATCAGAACACATATTGTGCTCGTGTCCGGTAGCGACACGAGTAAGAGGAGATGTAAGAACTCTTTTCCAATCTGGTATCGGATTCATTAAAGTCCGATCCTATTGGGGAAATATAAAAAGGGGTGAGCCACAATAGACCGAACGGTCGCAGTGGAGGGCGTAAAAAGTCCACTCACTTTAAACCTACCCTACCTGCCCACTTGAATCACTCTTGATAAAAAAAGTGGAAGATAGAGCTATTTGAAAGTTGCATTATTTTTTATCTTTCCACACCCTTGTTATTGGAAACACGACAAAAAGTCCTTAACCAAACTGATGCAAAATTAGTTAAAGTTTTTGCTATCAATATTGTACCTAGTACCAACTATTTTTGCGCCATCTTGGGGTAGTGTTAGAAACTTAAAATTATTTCCAGCTATTTCTCTTGACCACTTTTACTAAAAATATTTTTCCCCAACGCTGTACAATAAAAAGTTTTCGAGATACAGCCGGCGTCCTTTCTTATTTGGACACCCGACATTTTCACAAGACACTCGGTATCTGGTGGTAATTCAGCATTTAAAACGGCGCAGAGAAATTTAATTAAAGCGCCAAAAACCACAAAGCACGCTCGTCCGCTCTCATGTATAAAACCACGCAAAGACGCAAAATTAAACTGCCCGGGACAGAATTAAAAGAATTAAGGCCAAGAAAAGCGCCGAAGGAATAAATCCGACTGACGTGGTTTAATTAATTCACTTATCCAGCCCGCTATCGGTCTTGTCCGAGTAACTAATGAAGTTCTTAGATTAGAAGGACATCACCGGGTCCCCGGGGGGGCCACGGCGCCCCCAAAGTCCAGGCGACAATGGGAATTAATTCATTATATGTCCAGTCGATAATTCAGATACAACCGGCGAGTCCAGAACTGTTTTTCATTAAATCTCTTGGATTATTTATGCGATGTTTACGGATGTGTGCAAGTAAAAATATATTGCTTTAGTCTCAGGGCTTAAGATCAGGTTATCATGACGGCAACTTGACTAATCACCGGACAGACGTCAGTTTGATTTCTCTATAAGAATTAATGTATATATATATATATATATATATATATATATATATATATATATATATATATATATATATATATATATAATATATATATATATATATATATATATATATATATATATATATATATATATATATATATATATATATATATATATATATATATATATAATATATATATATATATATATATATATATATATATATATTTCAGCATCTCTAATACTATAAGATGATACTTAGAGGCTAAAATTCACTATTTTTAACCCATTTTCGAAACTGTGATCCTCAAAATCTTTAAACCGGAATTAAACTATTTTCACTAGGTTTTATTTATTACATCCTCTAGTATGTATAAAAAATATTTTGGGCCCTTAATCTCATTTAACTTTTATTAAGAACGTAGTTAAAAAAAATAAAAAGTTCAGTAAAATTACCATTTTCAAATGGCCACCAAAAACACAATTTTCAACCGATCTACTCTCGCTATGGCTCATTTTTTCCGCTGATGTATGCTCTTCAAGCGAGTAACTCAAAAAAATTATTTGCCTGCAATGATTGGTAATATTACGTTTCAAAATCTGTAATTTTGAAAAAATTTCAAACTTTGACCTTTAAAAAATTAACCTATTTTCATATTTAATCATCGTATTTTATAAAACTGTTTTTAACATTAATGTGCATGTCCTGAAGATTTTAAAATGTTTGTAGACGTATTGTATATAAGTGTTTTGGCGTTTTTTATTGTTAATGGACAGATTTCCGTCTGGGGTAAGCCAAAAACATAATTTATATTGTAAATTTGTAAAGTCAATTTATGTAACACAAAAAAAAAGAAATGTTTAAAATTTTAACAAAATTTTATATTTATGTTACAATATTCAGAAAGGTACAACTTACATTACCGCAAATAAAAAGACTTCCCGTCCTATTATAATTCATAAAGACGACGACCGATCCGTTGCTCTTAATCATCATCCTTATAATTGAGCTAAAACTTTTGCATTTATTAACGATTAACGTCGATCAGTATCCCCCCATTATAATACGAGGAATAATAAGCGGAATAATTCAGTCGTGCAAAATTCAATCAAGAACTGATCAAGAAATGATCAAGAACTAATATAGAAATCGAATTATCCACGTCCATTAGCCGGACGGTACGCGACCGACGTGAAAACACCTAATCACAGTCCGATATGAAACGAAATTATTTCAGGCCGACGTAATTTGTTTAGCCGAGGCAACTCTTGTGGGAACAGATGTGACTTTAATCAATGCTGCTGATCATCCGAGATCTAACTCCGCAAATTTTTGTACGTAAGTTTGCAGTATCCACTGTAAAGCTGCGTTCTTTACTGCCGAACAACACTGAAAGACAAATTCGAAGAAAAAGTTGATTATCGCAATTAAAATCAGTTAAAACAGCCTATAGAGAACCTGCGTGACCTTGCTGATTATGCAATAGCGCTTATGGTTGCAAAATTTAGCATTTAGTATGTGTGTATTTGTCTTACCAATATATAGATTACCACACTCACAGGGTACTTGATAAACAACTTCTTTTCCCGCATTTAAAGAACTCAGTTTTGTTTTAGAAAAAACTTCTAAGTGTGTTGCGCGAGAGAATTCTGTTTCGATGTCGTATTTTCTTGCTATTCTTCTTATTTTTTCAAAAGTTCCTCGCATGTAAGGTATAGTAAGGATCTTTGTTTCTTGTTGTTGATTTGTATGTATAACCTGTTTTTTATTTCCAAAATATGAAATTGTTCTTTGAACAAGTGTTTTCGTGTAACGTTCTGTCGTAGGCAAGGAAGTTTAAAGGTGTATGGAAGCCCAATGCTATGGCCCATTCGATCAAAAAATGTCCAGCCCAGTATGAAAATAACTGTCAGAGTTGGCCCCGCCGATTCTGCGCAATAACAAAATTCCACGAAATAATTTAATGTGTTCCCTACTTACACACTGATAAATCAATGTGTAGTTAGGCAACACATTATACTTTTATGAGGGCCGGAGTACCGTCTTTGGTGCAACGGCGCGCGCGGCGCGTATGAAACTATATCCGCGCTGTACTATCAACCGTCGTCGTCTCATCATTCGTCATTTTCGTTGTGGTTTGTGCCCTTTGCGCCGTACTAGTTTCGATTGTTTTGCTTTGTGTGATTATATTTTGTGGTTGCAGAAGTTTTTTGGATTGATAAAAACCTTCTTATTTTAGTGATTAGTGTTTATTAAATTGTGACTATAATTTTGTGTTTATTGTTTGTTACTTATAATATCGTAACAAAATGACTAGAGGTTGTATGGTTTTGTCTTGCAAATCCAAGGGAAACATACCCGGCATTTTTGACTTAAGGTAAGAATTTCTTATATTTAAATTAGGTGCTTCTTATGAGACGTATCGTTAGGTAACCGAATAAATAGTAATATATCAATTAAGAATAATAGAAAATAAAAATTTCATACGAAATAGCAGTGATAAAAGTAAGGCAATCTTAACTATCTTTTAGATGATTTCCACAATGTTTGTGTATTTCTGTGGATTATTAAAAAGAAATAAGGTTTACATTTAGGTACTTTTATTTCATTTAATAATTTAGTACATTCTTTTAAAGGATCAAAATTATTAATTACTGGACAGACCAGGCAAATTTTAATATATACAGGTCCCTCTAATTGAATAAAAGAAAGTACAATTTTATGTTAAAGTTTCTTTTTGCTTTTTCTGTATTTGTTTAAAAAGAAATTAGATTTTTGGTTTCTTAAACTTACATTATCAACTTTTTAAGCTCGACTTACTGTAGACACATAATATTTAACGGATACTGTTACAATGGATACCTAGGTACCAAAGGTTACTAAACATTTTTAACCACTGTTATTCTGTCTCATGAATGTTTGTTATAAGTGGAAAGTATATGCCTAAAAAGCAGTTATAAAAATTTTCACTTTTTAATGTACAACCAGAATCTTAGGATTAGATTAAACTCATTTACACTATCTTGCCCTTCTTTTATCACAAAATTGGTGATAAGTACATGAAACTATCATACAATGTTTAAAATTTATTTTAAAAAAACGTGTTTTTATTTATTTACAAAGATTTTTGGTAAAAATACAAAATTTCCAAAAATATCGACCATTTAAATAGAAGGCTGTAAAGTGGCGCCATCTATTCTTTCCATGTTATATCAGTTACATTACACAATAATTTTAAATATTCTATAGTAGTATCGTTTAATAACCAACAATTCTGTGCAAAAAATAAAAAAACAGTGAATGTTTAAATTTGACATTTGATGATGTCAACTTTATAGATAGTAACAAAGAATTATGGAAGTCCGGCTCTGACCTACTATTCATGGCGCAAACTCCGCGGAGCCAATCCTCCTATTCCCGCTGCCCTGCACGCCTGGACAATTTTGTTCTACAGTATTGGGCTTCCATACACCTTTAAACTTCCTTGGTCGTAGGTCTTCCTTGATATTATCAACTTCTTTATTTAACAAAATGTCAGTGCTACATATTGTTTTGGCACGATTATAGAGTGCTTTTATTATACCTTCAGAATGATTAGACTAGAAATTCAAGTATTGTCCGGTGTGTGTTGGTTTTCTATATACTGATGTTTCAACTGTATTTCCGGATCGCCTTACTGATACATCAAGGAACAGTAGTGAGGAATCCTTTTCTTTTTCCATGGTACATTTTATAGACGGACGAAAATTATTTCGCTGATCCAGAAATGACTTTAGTTGTTCCTCACTACCGTTCCAGATAATGAAGGTGTCATCAACATATCGCAACCAAACTTTGGGCTGGACCTGTGCTCTCCCAATTACGTGGGTTTCAAACTATTCCATGTCTACAACCGGAGAGAGATGAACCATCCTGGGCGTAGAACCTATCTTTAACTTGAAAGTAGGAATTACGTAGACAGCACTCCAACAGATCCAGAACTCCATCCAACGGCAGTGTGGTTCTTTCTGCTAACGATTTGTCAACCTCAATTTGGCCTATCTGGAACGGTAGGGCGAGACTGACAAGTCAGGTGTTGCGGAACATGCTTGGTCTAAACATCATAATATTAATTGAAAAGATGCTGCGATTGTTCTTAGAGAATTCCACTGAAAGGAACAAAAGTTTAAAGAAGCTGCTATTATTAATAACAATTCCCATGTTTATTGTAAACCAAGTTTAGATATCCACAACATTTGGCAACCTCTGCTCACTAACAGGAAAGAAGTCAAGCACAGTTGAGTGTTAGGATATACAGGGTGTCCTGATAAGGTCGTCCTCCGGCGATATCTCGAGAACCCTTCATCGCATAGCTTTCGGAAAAAATATTTATAATAAAATCGGCCTCGAGAAAATGCTGGAAATTATTTTCAAGTTTCTAATTCTGCCGCTAGAGGGCGTAAAACTAAGAACAAATTTAAAAACACGGATTATTTAAAAATATGCCATATTAACTTACTTCGTTGATAGTTTTTTTACAAACTATGTAAAATAAGGAAACTTTTTTCTTTAGGCGTTTTTCCGTAACCTGTCAAATATAGGGAGGGGGGAAGAGCGAATATACATTTGAAAAAAATTGAATAACTTTGCTTCAGCTTAACCGATTTTGATGAACTAGGTTTCATTTAAAAGAGCTTTTACCAGGGCTTAAGATAAAATATTGGTATAATAAATTTATTATTTTGTTTTTACTCAGAGACTAATTTGTGTCAAAGTTATAAATTTTGTCATTTTTTATAAAAATTCAAATACAATTGTATTATTTTTATAAGCCCAATAAAAAGAGCATAAAAAAGTAAAGAAACTGGAGAAAACCGCATTTTGATATCTTAATTAGTTCTCGAGTTATTGCCGAAAAACTGAATTACTGGTATCCTTACCTATTTTAAGCTGTCAGATAAACAACGCGGCGTTTTAATCGAGAGTGCCATGACAACAAAAACCATTTGTTTCTCTGCGAATATTAAATAATATCAATAATATCCTTACTATTTGTTTATTATCGATTTAATAACAGCATTCATAATTACACGGCTCGTGGATAATAATAGCTGATTATTATCTACGGGCTTTGGCTAATTGAACCTTCATTGTGCTGGAATAGGATGCACATTTCCCGTTCCTCTTAAACGTTGTCAAACGTCTAAAACTTTTTTTAAATGCGTTTCGTAATAACATTTTTCGGCATAGGGCGAAAATTTTTCGGGAGCTGATCCTATGCCTCGGTATTGGAATGAGACATAATTTAAAATTACTTAATAGCGATTAACAAAACTACTAATAATAATAATAACGATAAACTGCGTTAAACAAGAACTAAATTTAAAATTATCAGGTTTGACAAACAATACACTTGTCATTTTTTGACGTCTCCGTTTTCTGTAATTTTTGACGTCCCGGCACTTTCGATTAAAACGCCGCGTTGTTTATCTGACAGCTTAAAATAGGTAAGGATACGAGTAATGCAGTTTTTCGGCAATAACTCGAGAACTAATTAAGATATCAAAATGCGGTTTTCACCAGTTTCTTTACTTTTTTATGCTTTTTTATTGGGCTTATAAAAATAATACCATTGTATTTAAAATTTTATAAAAAAATGACAAATTTATAACTTTGACACAAATCAGTCTCTGGGGATAAAACAAAAAAATAAATTTATTATACCAATATTTTATTTAAGCCCTGGTAAAAGCTCTTTAAACAAAACCTAGTTCATCAAAATCGGTTAAGCCGAAACAAAGTTATTGAATTTTTTTCAAATGTATATTCGCTCTTCCCCTCCCTATATTTGACAGGTTACCAAAACGCTTAAAGAAAAAAGTTTTCTTATTTTACATAGTTTGAAAAAACTATTAACGACATTAGTTAATATGGCATATTTTTAAATAATCCGTGTTTTAATTTTGTTCTTAGTTTTACGCCCTCTAGCGGCAGAATTAGAAACTTGAAAATAATTTCCAGCATTTTCTCGAGGCCGATTTTATTATAAATATTTTTTCCGAAAGCTATGCGATGAAGGGTTCTCGAGATATCGCCGGAGGACGACCTTATCAGGACACCCTGTATAAGGCGTAGTCATAGGCCTAGATATTTAGTATTCACTTGAAACCATCAGAGATACTTAGTGTTCGAAACGTTGTGAAAAAAAATTAAATAAAGAGAATGGAAGTCCGAGAAGAAGTTTTTATTCAATATTTGGGAACGTAGTATTGACCAAGTTAACCCTTTATACTTATTATATCCATCTATAACTCAATCACAAGTTGGCACGAAGAGAGTCATATTTCGAGTAATTTTCACAATTTCGCAGCCTTTCCGTGAGATTTAGTTGCATAGAGAGGAAATTAGTACAAATATAAAAATATTTAGATGATCGTGTGAGGGATATGGATCTTGTGTATTATTATTTATGCAGTGGAATTGAACTAAAGGAACCTAATCATGCTAAATAGGAGTAACCGTATTGAAAATATGCAAATAT
>JAHBCN010023231.1:0-12784 GCA_019359885.1 Listronotus oregonensis | reverse complement strand
TTTTGATCTTAAACCAGGTTTTCCCTTTAGCCTCTAAACATTTCTTTTTGATACCGGGCCCGTACCGGGCTTGCATTTAAACCCAAACCACTCTCAAAGTATCCTTACTAAGACAAGCCCGGACAACAATGGTTAAAAAAATGACTGTATCTCCAAATTCCTTGTGAATGTGGTGAAGTATACATCGGGAAACAAAAAGCCCACTAGAAATTGGGGTTAAAGAACACAAAAAACATACGGAACGGGTGAAACGTCAAAATGGGGATTGCCGAACACGCATGGTAAAAACAACACCGTATACAATGGTGGGAAGAAAAAAATTATTCATAAAGCCCACTGGAAAAAGAAAATTTAAAAGGGCTGAAAAAAATTTGAAACAATCAAAATGTATTTAGCAAACCGAGTGTAGACATTCCCAAATCGGCTACCTTGTGAACCGTGACAAGTCGGTTAAGCTTGGGAACAACGGATAGTATATAAGGTCGTAGCTTGTAAAATGTTTTATTATCACTTGAAAACGGTTGGAATACATCCTAACCGAAACGTTGTGTATCAATTAACAAATAAAGACAATGGAAGCCCAAGATTTTAGTGTTATTAAAACCCAAAACATTTCTAACACTTTTAAAGAAATATTAATATTTTTTTAAAAAAATTAAATACTTATTTTTTAATTTATATAACCTTTTTTTTTTGTGTTTAAACTTTAATATGAAAGTTTAAAGGTTTTGAATAAGGGGTTTTTTTCCCCAAAAAAATAAAAAGCAACCTACAGCATATAAAGATTTTAAAGGAGGGTAAGTTAAGATTATTCTTAAATTTTTATGCAAAACAACCGTGATAATATATTAATTTTTTAGGGTAAAATATTTTTTTTTTAAAATTATAATAGGGGTTGATTTTTAAGGACTGAAATATTTCAAATAATGTTTCAAAAAAACCAAATACTACTTTTCAACTTATTTTAGTCAAATTTTACTTAACCTAAGCTTTAATGTATAGTTTGTTAATAATAAAGGGTAGTTTCTACCCCTATATAGGTTTTAAAGAGGAGGGTAAGTTAAGCTTCATCCCAAATTTTCATGCAAATCTATGCATTTTAAAAAAATTGGATTTTTTGATTTTTTTTCAACTTCTTTTTTTTCCCAAAGGGTTAGTGTGTACCGGTTTTGTTTTTTTTAGCTTAATTTTTTTTAGACTAAAAAAAAAGGAATTTAAAGAACCACTAATAAATGAAAAAAAAACTTAAACAAAGCCAGTAATATTTAAATTTAAATTTAAAAATAATAATCCTAATAAAAAAATGACCTTAAGTAGGTCAAAAATATTTAATGAATTTTTAAACTTTCGCATAAACGCCTTTTTTTAACAAAGGAATTAACCAACTTCCCCTTCGGGATTACCAACTGGCTTTTTTGCTTTAATTTTAGTATTATAAATATTAAATGGGAATTACGCCCAAGAAAAAAAATTAATAATTTATGCAAACCTTACTTTTGGGTTTGCCCCGGCTTTTACGTTATAAAGTTAACCATAAAATCACAATAGAACTTTCTGTAAAAACCCCAGAAATGTCTATTACGTTTTTGGGATTTTCTTATAATGGCTAATTTGGGGAGGTTTAAACTTGGTTATAATATACAGTGTGTCCTAAATGGGTAATGCGTTTATAAGGATTTCTAAAACTATGAGAAAAAACAAGAATAGTTAAATAAGGAAAATTTTGGGCAATGCTCTTGATAACTTAAGAGGTAATACGCAGTTAGGATTTTCAGAAAACACATTTTTTTTCTTTTTACATTTTTGGAATGTACAGTACATGTATTTAAGTATATACTTTAAAAATTTAAAGCCCATTTGTTAAATATTTTCGTAGATACACCCATAGTTGTAAGGATGCTTTAAAGCGTTAAAAAATAGGTAAATTATCTACTGCAGCTGTTTTCAGAGCGCGCACTACCTGAGATACCCTTTTCCTTTTTCGTCGATAACATCAACTTGACCTTTTAGAAGCTGCTGATGCTGCAAAGGGTACATCTTATGGCCCCGGAATAGACGACTCCATGTAAGTTTAAAAATTTTTTAAAACTATGTGTTAACTTTTCTGAAAAAACGCTTTTATCTCAAAACGGTGTTTTAAAAGTCGGTGATTAGGAGCTCTTAAAAACGGCTAAACCGATCGACCTGAAATTTTAGCACAACCTTCTCAGATACATTCCTTAGAGATTGATCAAAGAAATAAGATTTCCGACAATTGTTTCTATGTTTTGAATCAATTTTTCCCGGTAGTTTTGGTCGAAAAATCGATTATTTCTTTTACACAGCCGCCATTTTATCAAAAACTAAAATTTTGACTAGTCCTTTAATCGCCGACGACCTTGTAATCACCATCAGGGGCAGGCATGATGGCATATTATCTGCTCGCATACAAGCGGCCCTAAACTTGGTTGAGAACTGGTGCTCAACGGAAGGGCTAAATGTCAATCCAAGTAAAACAATTATAATACCGTTTACAAAAAGGAGGAAAACAAGGTTTATAGCTCCTATGTTAAACGGCATTACGATTAAACTTTCTAAAGAAGTAAAATATCTCGGAATTGTCCTTGACCAGAAACTTAATTGGAACCTGCAAATAAAAAGGACTATCGCAAAAGCATCAACGGCACTATGGGCGTGCCGCAGACTATGTGGTAAAACATGGGGTCTAAAACTCAAAATGATCTACTGGTCATACATTACAGTTGTAATACCTATAGTTACTTATGCCTTACTGGTCTGGTGGCCAAAAACAGAGGAAAAAACTACACAAGAAAAGTTTCTGAAACTGCAGAGACTTGCCTGTCTGGGAGTTACTGGAGCAATGAAAACTTGCCCAACGGCAGCTCTGGAGACAATGTTGAACCTTCTTCCCCTGCACCTGTATATTAAGAGGGAGGCGATACTGAGTGCCTCCAGAGTAATCCAGACACAAAATATAAAGTCAGGAGACCTGACTGAGAACTGGTCACCTTAAAATTTTGGAAAAAATCAAGATTGAAGCTCTGACCAAACCCACGGACATGATGCCTATAGTGCGGGACAGCGCTCTTTTGAAGTGGTTATTCAAGACCGCCAAACTATGAGTGAGAATGCACCAAAGCATGAAAAAGGCTCACTTGTCTGGTACACTGATGGATCTAAGATGGAACAAGGAGTTGGAGCTGGTGTCTTTGGACCTAGATGCAGACTATCAAAGTCTCTCGGCAAGGCTCCCTCCATCTTCTTAGCTGAAATCCATGCAATTGACATTTGCGCTTCTGAATGTGCCAAAAAAGGCCTTCGAGGCGCAACCATATATATTTTATCGGACAACCAGGCTGCTTTAAAGGCATTGACTTCATGCACTTTTAATTCAAAGCTAGCCTGGGAATGCCGACAATCTCTAAACCAACTGGCCAAACACAACAGTTACTCTGGTGTGGGTACCAGGACATGAAGGAGTGAAGGGCAATGGAATTGCCGATCAACTCGCCAAGGAAGAAGCACAGAGACCATTCTATGGACCTGAGCCCTTCTGTGGCACCACTAGAGGCCACCTCTACGAGGAACTCAGAACATAGGAAAAAAGTCAAAAAGAGACTTAGTGGAACAACATCCCAGGACAAAGGCAGGCGAAAAGATTTATTTCGCATTCACCTAAGTACACAAAGAAGCTACTGGAACATAAAAAAAAATGAACTTAAACTGGTTACCGACTTCCTAATAGGACATGACCCTTGGAGGTATCACCTTAAAAAAATGGGAAAGACTGAGTATGAACAATGTCGGTTTTGTCATGAAGCAAACGAAACTGCGGAACACATTCTCTGTGAATGCAGAGAACTGACCCGACAACGGCTTAAATCCCTCGAAGGGGTATATCTTACTCCTAGAGATACTATTCAGCTTGCACCGCGTAGTATTCTGAACTTTGCTAAAGGTATAGGAATTACCGGGCACTAAACAACGAAGGGTATTCACAAAAGATCTCTTTAGGTCAAAGTGAAGGAGGGCTACATTAGAGCCGAGCGACCCCGTTCATTACAATACAATACAATACAATACAAGTCCTTTGATCAATCCTACTATTAATTTATCGACTACGGGAAACTGATCCATTTTTTGACTTTAGATAATTCAAACTGGAGATATAATGATCACCGCCAAACGCCATTTCTTAAAGGACCTTCGAGAGCAGTAAAGATTAATATTTTTTTATGATCTAAGTGTCATTAGTAACTTTAAATTAGACACTATCCAAATAATTATTATTTGTATATGTTTAATAAAACCCCTTTCTATAAAAAAATTATTCAAAAAACGTCTTTTTTCGACATTGCAACTGCCTATAATCCCTTAATGACACTCTCATCGCGGTTTTAGTTTCTGGGCTTTAAAATTTTAACACACACCTAAATATTGCATTTTTGTAATTTCTTTGTTTTTCAACTCTTTTTTTAAATAGTATCTAATCAAAAATCCTTTAAAAAAACGCTTTTGTTCTGTTCGATCATCATTAAATTTTGGAAATTTTAAGTTTTAGTAGCGGATTTATTTATTAGAAAATATCTTTTGGGATACTTGCCAGATATGCAAGAAAGGATCGCTTCCGTTCGGGTCTCAGAGTAAAGTGTAAAGAGTCTGTTGATCCCTACGAATTAGGAGATCAAAAATTCCACAAAAATGTTTAAAAAGATTAAAATATTCCGGAGACAAGTCTGTCTCCGTTTCACAAATTTATAACATAACGTCATTTAATTATACTGAACACGAAACCGTTATGCTCGTTTAAAAAAGTTATGAGCTCTTGAAGCTAAACAAGATAACTTCTACCACAACAGAAGAATTTCTAGAGGGGCTTTGTACCTATAAGTTATGAATGTGTGTGTGACTGTTAAAATTGTTAACTATAATAAATCTGATTTCTGTTGAATGTTTGAGTACCCTATACTGGTTTCAGTTTGTTTCTATTTGGAAGTTTTAGTGACTTCTTAGCGCATTTTAGTTATCTGAACGGGTTCAATTCGACATTTGTTGTTTAAAATGTGACTAAAAAATTATTATCGGATCAGTATTATTTTATCTTTGGGTGGCAAGAACTGTTGAAGTAGCTGATCAACTGATTCTATTTTGATGTGATTGATCCAATAATTCTTTTTTTGTTATATTGTAAACAAAAAATGTCAAATGAAACCCGTTCAGTCAACTAAAATGCGCCGAGAAGTCACTAAAACTTCCTTAAAGAAACAAACTTAAACCAGTAAGGGTTACTCAAACATTTAACAGAAATCAGATTTATTATGGTTAACAATTTTTACACTCACACATACATTCATAACCAAAATGAACAAAGCTCCTCTAGATTTCTTCTGTTCTGGTAAAAGTTATCTGGTGGCTTCAAGAGCTTATAACTTTTTTTAACGGGCATGATTGATCTTGGACCAAAGGACATTTTTTGTTCAGCATGATTTATTCTATAATCCTAGATTTTCACAACATTTCACCGTAGACAAGATTTAAATGTAAATGGTGCGGGGTCCTTTAAAGCAAAATTTAAAAAAAATAATTTTTTAATGTTTAATTTATAGTCTTATTTTTATTTCTGTTATAAGGTAGCGTAATTAATGTAAGATGTTAAGTGTACTGTATTTATTATGTATTTAGGCGTTACACTGACCAGTCTACATTTTTAAACGAGCAACGACATATGCGAAAAAATGGCGAACGAGTGGCTCGAACGAAAACTTACCAGATTCAAGCTGGTGATGAATCCAGTCGATGGGAGGGCCCCCGTTACAGCTTTAATGTCTGTCTAGAAGATCCACACGGAACCATTCAACAAGTCATGATATTTTATGGCTTCTAGGCACTTAGAATTAAAGCAACATTTACGAAAACGGACATGTCATCAAAAAAGGGCTGCGCGTCCAGGCGCATGTCCAGCACAGCGTTTCCACTTGATGCCACTATACCAACCGAAAATTAAAATCATATCACGAAATTTAAACTAAAACCCCGAAAAACGTCTTGCATTAACGATTAGCTACTTATTACTTAAGCATTAATAAAATATTTTGTTTTTAAAAAAGTTTTATAAATTTAATTGTTTGGGTAATTTGCCAGTTCGTAAGGGTCTATCGAGTATGTGCACTCTGTGGGTGCTCTAATCTATGCCCTAGTGCCTGGACCGAAGCGATCCCCTCTAACATGTCTTGCACAAGAATAAATATTATCATTAAATTATATTATATCATATTAAGGATGAATATTTTCTTGGTAAAATCGTCTTAAGCCTTTCTCATTTAACCTTAGTTATTTCTGATAGACTTCGGAAGCACAATATATAACTTGTAGGGATTACCGTGAGTTTGTTTACTAAAATTTTCCTAATAACTTTAATAACATAGTTGGGATAGATTAATGAAACAAGTCTTTAGACAATATACATATTAAAAGATTATACATAAGTAAGGATCATTTTATTGCTACTGCTGAATTTAGTTTTAGTTCTTTTTCTTAGTGGAAAATTTACACCAGTGGCAACCTTAGGCATATTCAGAATCGTAAAACTTATTGCGTTAATGCCCGGGAGATCGGCATTAGCTGCTGCAGCCGCGGGCGAGGTACAGGAACTGTAGCAGATTGAAGGTTCCGCACCCAAAATTTTTTCGCAACATTTTTTTTTTGTTCTCCTTAGAGGTATTGATACCTAACTAGCTATAGATTTTGGCATGCTGCCAAACGTATTGATACCAACGGGCTGCCGTATGCAAATGCCTTTTCTGTAACCTACAAAAAATCTCGTGTGATCCGTAAGTGTTGGACGCAGCGAGTTGTATTTTCGGACAATCTGAACCATGTCCACTACTTGAAATTCTCCAAATGTCACGAAAAATTATCTGGAAATTTTTGTTTTTGTGTTTGGAATTTTAATATGGAAAACCTCCCCTTCATCTTTGACGTTTTCGCATAATTATTGGGCCATTTTTTGTTTTCTGCAAGCCCCAGCAATAACAATGATTTAGGGTTTCCATACGTCCGGATTTGCCCGGACATGTCCGGGTTTTCAAGGTGTCCGGGGACGTCCGGCCGTATTTTTAATATAGGTCCGGCAAAACGTCAAAGTTTGCAAATACAATTAAAATAGCCCAACCTTGTTAATCCATTTGTATTTTTTGCTTGTTAATTATTTAATACTACATCCCTACGACGCACGTTTCGATTTGCCCATCTCTACTATGCCCTTGCGGACAGCGCACACCCGCATACCATCGTTGCCATAAGAGCGTTACGTCAAATTTTTTTTGTGCTCTCCGAGATTTCCAATAATTGTATGGGATTTACCGAACGCTTTATTTAAATTTAGTAATCAGTTCTGTTTGTCAGTTTGTGCTATTGTGTAATAGCTACTAAGCTACTTGGTAATCATTTAGTATTTTTAAACGTACAATAATAGAAATACAGAAAAGGGGATTAGCACGGACGATGCAAAATTTTTTGATCAGTTTTTTTTTACCAAAAAAATATATTTCTGAATGTTTCACTGTAGAACAACATAATTTTTCATCCAACAAAAAGTGGTCAATTTATTTTCAGCATTGCTTCTTTATCGAAGTTTTTTTAAAACTGTTAAAATTATGCAAATTCTTTTTTGCCGTTACTACTCACAACGCAAAGGTGAAGCGATTTTTTTCGTTAATTGGAGCTCAGTGGACAAAAGATCAAATTAGGGTAACACTATAGCATCTATATAAAAGACATAATAAATGACCATAATATTTAATTTCGATATGACCTGTTCTGACTTTTATGACTTTATATAATTATCAGAAAATAGTTCCTTTTTGAATGAAGTCGGGAAATAGATAAATTTAAAGTAAATATTTTATATATATATATATATATATATATATATATATATATATATATATATATATATATATATATATATATATATATATATATATATAAAAATATATATATATATATATATATATATATATATATATTATTATATATATATATATATTTTTTTTTTTTTAATTAATTATTTTTTTACCATACTTGCTATTTTTTTTTGTTTTTTACCTGAGAATTTTATGTTTTGTGTTACCATATAAGGCTAATATGTTTTTAATTTAGGTTTATAATTTAATTTTGCCTATAATCGAATAGTGATTAAAATAAATCTTTTAAGTATTTTTATTTTAAATAAGCTTGTATTGTTATATATAAATTTATAACATATATTTTTTGAACTGTCCGGATTTGTCCGGATTTTTGGACTCATATGTCCTGGATTTGAAAAAGACCATATGGAAACCCTACAATGATTGGCCCAATCTCTAGCACAAAAAAAAAACTTAAGTATGGTACGCTAAAAGATACTACAACTTTAAATTCGTCTTTTTTTTTGCAGATATTTTTTGAAAATATAAAAACTCTAGATTCTTACCTTAATAAGGAAAAATTTTCCATCATCGGAAGTGGCAAGGAACTGAGCAATTTCTCCTTTTGACAATGTCTTGCTTTTCTTCGGCTTATATCCTTCGCTTTTTCGTTTTAGGAGTGCTTGTAACTGCGCAAACTTGCTTATATCCAAATTGTTCTTTGTAGCGAGGACTGTCTGAGCATTGAGTAAAAAGCCCATAGGTTAGAGCAACTGTATTTCGTCGACATCGTCTCGAAATAAGCCAGGAAATTTTTTTCTTAAAACATATTTTTTATTTTTTTTTTCTGGAACACCCATTGACAAATTGTTGGTACACTCGTTCGTATTTTTCTTTTGATTTTGACGGCAACAGCGAAGAGACTGCCTTTGCGCCGTCTTTTCTATGTCGGAGAGAAGGCAATAATTAGACATCCGGTAATTGTCTCGAAAGTTGCCTCCTCTCCGATTTTGACCAAATTTGGTATACGGGGGTTTTTTGGGGTGCTGATTACGAATCTGCAAAACTTTTTTTCGGCAACATTTCGTTTTCGAGATATTCATCATCAAAGTTGAAAATCAAACTAACCTTATTTACACTATTCCTCCTTCTTTTTGCACAGAATTCTTGATTTTTACACTACACCGGCACACAATATTTCACAAACACCTTTTAATTTTTTTTTTATATTTAATGTACACCTTTTTTCCATTTAATTGCAAACATCCACTTTAACACGCCCCAACGTGGCTGCAACCATGTATACACTAGCAAATATGGCTGGTGCCTTTGAACTTGAAAGTTCGCAATTTAATGGAAAAAAAGTGTAAAATAAATAAAAATACAAGGTTTTAAAAGGTGTTTATAAAATATTGTGTGCCACTTTAGTGTAAAAATCAAGAACTGTGTACAAAAAGAAGGTGGAATATAGTGAAAATAAGGTTAGTTTGATTTTCAACTTTGATGATGAATATCTTGAAAACGAAACGTTGCAAATAAATATTTTTTCAGATTCGTAATCAGCGCCCCAAAAAACCCCCGTATACCAAATTTGGTCAAAATCGGAGAGGAGGCAACTTTCGAGACAATTACCAGACATCCTACTTATCTGTGGTTGGAATAACTTATTTAGGGAAATATCGCCAGTGCAAAATTATCGCGTCAAATAATTTGTTTATTAAACATCACACAAACGGCCTTGTCAACATAGCATAATTAATATAAATTAGTTTGATTTTTTTTGGATCCAAAACAGGTAGATGTACAGATACAGGTATACCTTGTGTCACTGCGTGACGTGAAAAAATTTAAAATAAAAAAATCATGTTTATACTAATATCTGCGGTCGTAGATAAAATTTTGTATATTACTCCTGCGGTATCAGTTCATTACAATACTCGTGTGATTACTCCGACTCGGTCTACGATCTCTTCAAGGCAATATTTAACACTTGTTATTGTAATGAAGCTCATACCGAACTTATTACATAAATAACTATTTTATCTTGTTTCACAAGTATATTCAGTGTTTATTTACAAATATATTTTCTTTTAGGTGAAAAACGCTAATGTGTCAATTTCTAAGGTTAGTGTTTTATTGAATTTTCTTATTTTTAATCAATTATTATTTCTTGTACGAAATAAATCTTACAACTAATTTTTACCTAACACCTTTTTCGTTACATCTACAAATTGACATCCTACTTGATGCTAATAAAAATACTCATCTTTTATTACTTAACTCTAGCAAAGCCCTTTACGTTATTTCTTATTGAATTAAAAAAAGAACATATGTATTGTGCTTTTTGAGACGCCTTAGTTAATTTGATGGGCAGCTGATAAGCGAGTTTCGCAATTTGGACCTTTCCTTTGTTCTTTATATACGATGGATTTTGTTACCTATTTTTAGCACTCATATTAATATGCTGATGATATGCAGTAATATGTTGAAAATCACTGTTTTTATTGACACACGGGTTATTATTGAAAGCTACAAGACCAACATTGATTTTTTATGCTTATGACAGGCCACGAAGGTTTGCATAAAGCCCATAAAGCCCAAATGCTAGGTACTGTTTGTGCTGGTTTTAAAATCATTAATCCGCTTGTAACTTGTTCTGGCCAAGGTGTTTAAGTGCCAGACGATGCAAATAGTGTATTTTATTGCTTAAAAGATGTTTGAAATTATCTAGTTGCATATAACAGATAGTTTTATTGTGTCTAATACACATTTTGTTAAAAATGTTTCTTTTTTTTGTTTCTTTAATTTAGCACAATTATTACAATACCTAATAAAATAACTTATAATAATCTCCCCTACACGTATTTGAATCAAATAAAACAAAAATCCATACCTCTTTAATAAAATGCATCTTAACGAGGAACCCTACTTATATTTTGAGCGTTTCCTCCACAGAGATTGATATTTGTAAGAACGATTTTTGTTGTTTACAGTTACTTGAAGATTGTGTCTTTTAATGGAATTAACTAGTAAAAATTTGTATCCAATGATTTATTACGAATGGTGATAAAGTCTCATCCTTTGTGAAACGCTGGTATAACCAAATTATTTCTGGTCACCGTTCGCTCACCGACAAAAATCGTGATGGTCGTCCAAAATCAGTTGTGTCAGAAAACATTGATGCTGTGTGAAATCGTCATGTGGCATAATGTAAAATTGAGACAACCCTAAGCGTTACTTCTAGAGGCAATTATAAAATATTTCATGATCAATCAACCATGAAAAAGTTTTGTTTCTATTGGCTTCCCTATAATCTGCCAAAATTTCTACAAGATGCCCGTGGTGCAAACAAATGGTAAAAAAATACAATTGTGCTTTAAAAGATCTGTATAAGACTGTAACAAGTTTCGAAAAACTGGTAATGCGGCAACAGGGCCTTTGGAGAAATGAATAACCGTCAATTTAAAGTCCTTGGTGAAATAAGGAAAACAAACAAGCGCTGTCAGATTATTCTTCATCTAGATCACTTCACCTGTCACACTGATATCGACTTTTTGAGCACTCAAAAAATCGTCATACTGAATTATTTGTACTAATTGGGCACCAAATTACTTATTTTTGTTTTCGAATGCAAGAATTACTTGCGTAAACAATGATTTTTATTGTTAAAAGAAGCCACTGACATTCAAAAACAATATTTTGGAAATACTTACGTGTGTATCGTCCATGATGGCACTACCGCGGAGTACCGTGAAATCAATTTCTGCATATTTCGGTGTTTGGACAGCGTTGACGAAACAGGGGGGTAAAATTGGTTAAACATTTAAAAATTCAGCATCCACGGTACCTAGTTCTTGGGCTGATGTAAGCTATCATAAAGATTAAAAAAAAAATAACCGCTACTTGATGAAAAATCCCCAAAAAACGGTGTGAAAAAGCGCTTGGATTTAACGGAAAGAAATTGTTTTCTCAGATCGGTGTCTAAGGTAAAATGAAAAAAATGCTTTGACAAGTGGTAAGAACAAAAGTGTATAGATTATAAAACAGTATAAAGTTTTTTGTATTAATAATCCTAAAATATAAATGATGCCCCCTGTAAAGCAGAAAACGTTGCTGTACCATACAGTAATAACATATGTTTTACTTTGTTAAATTTATTTTAATGTATTGCTAATGTTAAGTTAAATAGTATGGTTAAAAAATGTTACCATGTCTAGGAATCTTGTAAATATTATAAAAAAAACGTCCATCTTTTTACAGTCTTGGTACTTTCTTTTTCAAAAATTTCATTACATTGGTTTTTCTTTTACTAAAATATTCAAAAGGGCAATCATTTTACTTTGATACATATTTTTTTCATTTTAATAAAATAAAAAAAATGAAAGTTATTTAAAAAAATTTTTTCTTTTATTTAAATTTTATTACTTCCCCTTTAAAAATTATATAGGGTTTAAACATAATTGGTTTTAAATCAGGCAATTTTTTAAAAACGATAAGAAAGCGATTTGTCCAGTTTTTTAAAATTTTTGGGAGACTAAAATTGGGGAACGTATTTTAAAATTTAAAAATTTTTGACAAAGGAAAAACCTTTTTTGGGAGGGGACGCCCCAATTTTTTAATCTTTAGCGTTCTCGTGGGTGGGTTATAACAGAAACGTTAGAGCTCTAATATAATAATAATAAACAAAATGCTTTTAAATGATAATTTACAATTTAATTTTCCTTAAAAAAAATTTTTTAAATAAAAACAAATTTATAAGGTTATTTTTTTTAAGTTATTTTGGTTCATTAATTTATATTAGTTTTTAACGACAGAATGTATATTTTATGCGAGATTATATTTTGCTTAGTATATGTATTTTTATTTTGAATAATTTT
>JAHBCN010023230.1:0-12817 GCA_019359885.1 Listronotus oregonensis | reverse complement strand
AGGAAAAAAAGGTGTAATCTGTATAACACAAAAAATTCATAGCCTTACGAAACTGCTTTTTGAATCGACCAAATTAAAAAAACTTCTCATTGGGGATGCTAATTTTTTATTTTTTTTTTTGTAATAATAAAATTAAAATAATTAAATAAAAAATAATTAAGAACTTAGGTCAGTAACTTATAAATCTTCCTCAGCTGTTTTTTTTTTTTATTTACGAAATAAAATGTGCCTAAATAAATAGATTTTTACATTTACAATAGGAAAAACGTATTTCAGTCACAAACAAGCACCACAAATCTTTTGTTATTTCAGGTTAAAGACTAAAACTTTGCAATATACACGGGTTTGGCAAGGCTGGTCTAGAGGATCATTGTTAAAGCTGAAGACTTTTATAAGACTTTAGAGTGATTTGCTTTTTAAAATGTTAAATATCTTTTAATTCTGTGGTCTTTATCCCATATTATTTAAAATTATATACTATTAGATATCTTACACAAGTGTTTTTTATCGACACCAAACACTGGTAGGGATGGCTATTTTTTTTCTGTGAATTATAAACTAAAATGTTGTTTAATGGCTCTTAGACTATTTGCCGTATCGATCGTTCTGAATCAGGGCCACCGCCAAAAAAAAATTTGGGGAGGGTAAAAAAGTTTTAGTCAATTTACTAGTCTAAAATTTAAATTTAAAAAAAACCAAAATAAAATAAAACAATTTTTAAATAATAATCACCCCCGAAAATTTCCCAGGCAATTTTTAAATTTTAAGGATTTAAAAAGGAAAAATGTTTTATTTTAGGAAATTTTTTAAAAACCCCAGGGGGGGGTCGAGGACCCCCTGCCCCCCTTGCCGGCGGCCCTGTTCTGAATGACTATAACACTGGCTTATTTTTTTGTTAACACAATAGTCCTTAGTTTCACCCATTGACAATATTAACAACTTCTCATTGGGGGATGCTACAATTGTTCAGTTTTAAATAAAGCAAAAAATTTAAAAATAATAATAATTTAATTAAATAATTCAAATTCAGAGTAAATAAGAACTTTTTTTTCGGGAATCGTCTTATTTACTACCGGCAACAGCCTCCATTTTGTCTAATCTCCTATTTTTTATACCAACCTCCCACTAGTCTTGTTCTTTAAAGTCTTCAAGCTGATTTTTTGTTTTTTTAATATTAAATAAATTAATAATAATTTAATTAAATAAAAATATTATAAAAAAAATTTTTATTATTAAAATAAATTATATATAAATAATTTTTATATATATATAATATTATATATAATTATATATATTATATATATATATATATATATATATATATAATATATATATATATTAATTATATATATATTATCTTCTTATTTAAAATATTCTTTGATTCTCACAATTTTTCACACAAAATGTGTAGGCTTTTCTTTTGTGAATTATAATAAAGTCCTTTTAGTTTGGCCCTGTTAGCAGTCTTTTCCTACTTTGTCTGAGTAGTTCTTCCTTGGTTCTTTTAGATGGGCCTTTTATAACAAAAACTTAAGTAAGTAACTAAGAAATCTTTGCTCAATTTTTTTTTAATTAATACAAAATTTGGGTTGCTTTTGCTGCCATCTGTAAATTTTACGAAACGAAATATGCGTGACTTAAGTTTCCTTACTCTAAATTTACATCAGGACAAAACAGTATTTCAGTCACAAACAAACACCACAAATCTTTCGTTATTTCAGGTTAAAGACTAAAATCTCGCATATATACCTATGTAACTTGGCAAGGCTGGTCTTAGAGGATCTATTGTTAAAGCTGTAAGACTTATCCCGCGCAAAGACTTTATAGTGGATTGCATCTTATAAATGTTATAAATCTTTCGACCCCGCCTGAATGCCAGTTGCGGGTTAACTTCCGCCTTGACAAACTCCGCACATCCTTGTGTATTTGAACTGCTTGAGCCAATTTAACACAAAGTTTCCTTTTGAATTCATAAACTGAAGGCTTACAAAACTTCGTATGCTACAAGTTGTTTGCGTTTGTTTTAAATAAAGACGTCTTAGTTGGTTGTAGTGAATAGACAAGCCAGGTTAAGTCTTAAGGACCACGAAAATTAAATTAATTATATTCCCATCTACAGGATGGTCTGTTTCTTGTATAGTGTGTTTTAAATTGTTAATGTATTACGATCTTCAAAACTATTAGAGGTGAAAGATCAGTTAAATACGGAAAGTTTTATACACTTTTGTTCGTAACTTATCACGATGGCGATGTAGAAAAGGTTGTTTAGGTTCATTATAATACTTTAAATGTTTATTATCCGGTCAAAATAGATATTTCCCCTTGCATAAATTTCCAAATAGCTAAAAATTACCATGAACGTTAGGGATACTATTATAATAAAATTGTGAAAAGTGCCCATCTATTTCATCTGAGCAAAAAATTTTATAACAAGGTTAAAATTCGCCAAAATGAGTGTCTTAGATTTTTTGGTAATTATTGATAAACGGTTTTCTCCTGTTTTTGGATTATGTGGCAAAATTTTTATATAGTCATATTCTAGTGTCCTCAGGGATTGCAAATATACTGGAGGAGAAAGAAATTATGTGTTTTAATATTTTTTTATTTTGATTTTAAATTTAAAATTACCATTGATTTTCTCCATATAATTCGAAAACTCCCCTTAATGACAATAAACGTCAGTGTGCAGTGTTGCCAAATCGAGGTCTGTTTTATACGTCCCCATATTTTCTCGTCTGAAATATAATTAGAGAAAATAAAAAGCCGCTTTAACTAATTAGAATTAACCATGACCGACATTTTAGAAAAAATCAAAAGCCCTTAGTCGGTCATGGTTGGTTTTGGTTAGTTGTCGTTAGCACCTTTTTATTTTTCCCAATTATATTTCAGACATAAAAGAAATATCAAAAACTTTGATGGCCCAAAATTATTAAATCCGGCAATACTGTTGATACTTATTTGAATTTGACAGTAAAAAAAAATAATCAATTAGATATTAGATTTCTAACCTATATATATTTTTTTATTTAACTTAAAGGTTGTTTTTTTCCGATTTTCTGCGTATTTTGTCAATGGATTTTGGTTTGTGTGTCATGTTTTAGTGAATAATTATCAATCTATATGTTTTTACCCCGCCCAGCACCCCTATTCACTACAAGGTCCCGTAAGTTTGTTTAATTGAAAAAAAAATTAAACACATAATTTCTCTTCTCCGCCAGTATATTTTCAATTCCTGAGGACACTAGAATATGACTATACAAAAATTTTGCCATATAATCCAAAACTATGAGAAAGTCGTATAAGCAAGTGTTACCGATTTTTTTGCAAAACGGTAAGTTTTATGATGAAAATAGCTTAAAAAAAATTGTAGATCATGCAATTGTCTACAAAAATTGGTGTAACACTTTTTCCCCAAAATTCACCATTTATACACCACCTGTGAGTAAGTGTACTGGGCGCGTTTTTTTAACGTAGTTTTCCCAGAAAACCTACTCCTCGATCTATTTTATTAAATCCTAGTAGAATCAAATGTATTCTTATTTAATATCTTCTTTTTTATCTTCTTTCTTGCTTCTCTATATTCTTCTTTCTTTTTTTCTTTTTTTCCTAAGTTAATGTAAATTGTTCAAACAGCGATACATCAGTTGTTTCGTTGTTGACGTAAGTATCGTCTTCTGTTGGAGATTCAACATTTGAACACGACTGGGCTTGACAACTGGTGCTTGCTGGTGAATAAAATAAACTGAACTTTTTTGTAGCTGCATTTCGAATTACACGCCTTTTTGCAGTTGAAAAAAATAGTATTAGGGAGCTTCTCCGGTGCAGGTAAGAGTACTGTGTGGATTGGTTCCAATACATTATGAATTAGCTAACCAACAGAGCAACACGTAGTGCAACTTTTATGCATCCTTTTACAGTTCAGTTAGAGAGGCCCCGAACTTCCCGCTTTCTTCGTTCCTTTTTTCCTAGAGTGTCAAGACTATGGAACCTGCTGCCCGCAGAAGTTTTTCGTTCTCCTCCCAATCTCCAAAAATTAATTTAAGTCCCGTGTGAACAAACTCCCTCTCACCACACTGAAGACACCCACGGTACGTTAGTACTTAGGCATCAGCCTTCGTGGACTGTCCCAAGATTAAAAAAAAACATCTTTCAGCCCCATTCTTTTGGGTTCAGATAAGTAATAAGCCATACTTTAACCTGATAATATACCCGATGAAAATATTGTGAGCAGAAGCCGAGGTTGGAGGAAGACCAGTTAATTGCACACGTATTTTTAAATAAATAATTTTTTCAATTGAAGTTCGAGCATTGAATTAAATAATTGCAGTTTCTTTGATAAGTAACTTTTTTGTCATTGTCAGCTTGTTTGACTAAAATGTATTTAGTGGTGTTTTTTTTGAGACCTTAGAATAAAGAGCAGGTAGACTGTCACTATCATGTAGCTAATTGAGCAGTAGACAGATGTTGCTCAAGGCCATATTGTCACATTAAATGAGAGACTGAGTTTTTTTTTACTTCATATTGTCATAATTATCATTCAATAACAATGTATTTGTCACGCAGACTAACAGTTTCACTTATATTATGCGTCCAATGATGTATATGGGCAGCGTAGTCATGCATAGTATAGGGAATAAAACTTTAGTAAATTTTAGAAACGCTTTTTCTCGGAAATGGTGAATTTTAGGGAGTAAAGTGCAGGAACAATTTTGGTAGACAATTGCATGATCTACAATTTTTGTTCAATCTATTTTCACTAATAATACCATTAGAAGTCAAATTATTTTCGGAAATTTTTTCGAGCTCACGAATATTTTGAAAAATTTTCTCAAAATATTCGTGAGCGAGAAGGAATTTCCTGGCATAATTTGATTTCGAATGGTATTTGGTAAGAAAATTTCACACCAATAATTATTTACGTTTATAATAAAAAAAAATCTTGATAGGGAAGCAATGAAAAAAAGCTCCCTCTATGGTATAATTGACATAGAAACACCAGTTTCGTTGTAATTTATCTTATATTGCTTTCGAATATTGAGTTTACTTTACTAAAACTGGTAAAAAAAAATATTTCAGCGATAAGTCTACCAAGGCTCTAGGTCTACTTTATAACATTCAACCTTTAAGGATGGTTCAAACTTTTTTTTACCAATTTTAGTTACATAGAAGCATCAGTTTTGGATGTTATATATCGTGTCTTATTTTCGAATACTGAATTAACTTTACTAAAACTGGTAGAAAATTTTATTCCAGCAATAAGTCTACCAAGGGTCTACGTATACTTTATAATCTTTAAGCTTTAAAGACGGTCCAAATTTTTTTCTACCAATTTTAGTTACATAGAAGCATCAGTTTCGGATGTAATATATCTTATATTACTTTCAATTACTGAGTTAACTTGACCGGATAATTATAAAAAAAGACTATTTTCTGTCTGAACATGATTTTTTTTTAAATCTACGAAAATTTTTTTCAAGCAAATTTCTTTTTTCGAATTTAGCTGTAAAGTAAGTTTAAAAAAGAAATATTTTGGTGACATTAAAACATTATTTACATCAATTTTTTTAAGATGGATGCCTTCGTATTCTATGTTGCAAAATTTTCTGCATATAAGACGCCAAGTTCTGCAGTAGCGAGATTTATTTAGTCTTGCGAGCGTTGTCTTTGAAAACGACCTTAATTGGCACCGACATATTATATTCATAGCCATAGCCGTTCTTGATTTGATTTAAAGAAAAGCCGTTTGCCTTGATAATGACCCAAGTTTTAAAAGTAAGCTTTTTTCTCCAGCTCTCCGATGAGCAGTGATGGTTCAGTCGCTCTTTTATAGGTATTATCAGGGTTTCTGTTTCGGAGAATTAGCCGATCCTCTTTTCTTCCTCTCTAAACCCTTAAATATTTAAGTTCCTTATTAATAAACTGTCTTTTATTTTACTTTAAACACCCACCCTATGTCAGTACTTAAGCTTTAAGGCCTTGTGGGCTGCCTCAAGATAAAAAAAATCCGTCTTTTAATATAGATGATGCCTGGAACAATATCTAATTTTTGACGATTATACAAAAAATTTTCACAAAAAACTAAAAGTAAGAATAATATATAAATAATAATATAAAATAATAATAATAATTTATTTTTATTATGGTGGGCTCTCGAGGTTTAATAGCAAGTTATTTAGAATCTAACACTCAAAGTTATATTTTGAAAAAAACACTACCGCGAAATACGAGAAAAATCAGTCTCTGGTCTCGACGAGACGACTGAAAAAATTACTTGCATAAAAATATCATAAGAACGTCACTGGTAATTTCTAATTACCACCTACGCCATTGTAATTAATACCTTCAGCAGCAATTTGTAACTGGCAGTTTATTTGCAGGAAAATATGTAAATACGCTTCTCTGCCGTCATGTTTTCAAAATTATTAGACTTAAGGTTTGCAGGAAATTTTAACGGCTCTAATTTAGATTTAAGGGGCAGTCGCACCTGATTAATTGTTTCGTTTGTTTTTGGTTTATTAAAGATTTTAATGATGAAGTACTAGTAATAAATTTGTCTTAACATTTTGGGTTGTGTTGAAACGAAACGTGCGGTACTGTGTTTATTTTCGCAAAAAGACCGGTTGGATTTAAGCAATTTATATTGTTATATATATATATATATATATATATATATATATATATATATATATATATATATATATATATATATATATATATATATATATATATATATATATATATATATATATATATATATGACATAAAGTTCTTGCCAGATAGGTACAATTTTTAGGCCATTACACTTTGACAAGAATAAATATTTGGTTATAAAGCATAAAACTGTCATACATCATAGACGAATAAACGTTTGTGGCAATGAAGTAATTTTTAATAATAATTAGTAATCGATAAATGCACTAGAATAACGTGCATTACAAATCACCGGGGCGAGTCAATAATCCTCAATAGAGCCGTTAGAAAATAATTATGTCTACGCATTGGATAACTTAAAAAAAATGTAAGAAAAACATTTTAAGATAAAAGTATATATTTTTTTCTTCTTCTTATTCAGGTGCCATGTGCTATGCCGCACGTCGGCGATCATTTGTCCATTTCATGGTCACAGAATAGCCAGGGTGCCCTCCTCAGCCTGTCTAAATGGTTGGACCCAAATTTCCCACCTTTCTTAACGAGCCAATGTTGTTTTGACTGGCCCCTTCCAGATCTTCTGCAGTATTAGCTTTGGTATGGGTAGCGAGGTCCTCCGTATATACCCCAGATATGACACTTTACGTTTTTACCGTGTCCAATAGATGTCTTTCCATCCAGCTCTTCGTGAACTTATCATTAGATTATGGGCTTTCGGAATACGCACAATCGGCGTGTGTCCACATTTTGAAAGCTTCGATCCGTTTAGCGTTCTGGCTTTAAGTGACCAAGTTTCAACACCGTATGTACAACCACACAACACGCACCCACGTATTCGAGTGTGTAGGGGCATATTTCTGTGCAGAAGTATATTCTTTAGTTTAAAGAAGGTTGTTTTCGCCCGACCAATTCTTCCCTTCACTTCTTCATCACAATCCCACTTTTCATTTAGGGAGGCGCCAAGATAGGTAAATTTGGCTACACGCTCAATATTTTCTCCGTTGATGTTGAGAGGAGTAATATGCTGATTTCTGCTGATCACCATAATTTTTATCTTGGCAACATTTATATGTAGTCCGAACTTTTCACCGCATTCGTTGATTTTAGTTAGAATTGACTGGAGGTCTTCAATGTTATTAGTCAGGATCGCGGTATCATCTGCGTAGCGGATATTGTTTATTGGTACGCCATTGACTTTGATACCTCGGGTTTCATTCTCCAATGCTAGTTGAAAGATTTTTTCCACATAAATGTTGAATAGAATAGGTGACAGTACACATCCCTTATATTTTTTAAAGTGGTAAAAAAATTGAAATCTTGAATATAGAATATGAAGTGCTTACGAAAACTTTAAGAAATGACTATTTACTGAAATAAAATGTATTGACTTTTGCTGAGTTACTCACGGGTTATTAAATTTTTTGAAATAAAATTTTACCTGACAAATAAATTATTATTTGAAGAAACATGTTTTTTGGAATGGACTACTGAATAACACCATATAATTAAAAAATTAAAACCTGCTGCTTGCTGGTCTTTACTTTTAACAAAGTTTTTGTAAAAAAGAGGACTCTTCTTTTTCCTTTACATCCTGTAAAATAAAAACAGGAAAAAAAATTTCCCATAAAAGTTTTTTTTTACAAAACGATAAAAACTGCACTTGGTTTTATATTTTTTTCAAGAGTGACAACGATTTGGAATTAACACAAAAAATGTCCATTTACAGTTTAGATCGGGGCCTGGATGGAGTTGTGCAAAATTTGAGGACCGCATTCTGTAAATTGTTTTGAACTCAGAAAAGCTTGCAAAATAAAATTCTGGATGTTGCTAGGAGCTTTGTTGGTCTATTTATTTTTAATCCCACACCCCTTTAGATATCAGGTAAATAGACTGAATAAATGCTTTGAAACTATTTGAATAATTGTTTTAATGACAATATCTTATTGTTTCTTATGATTAAAGATACTGGTCAATGGTAACAAAAAACAAAAAAATTAAAAAAAACAAGAACTCCTGATAAAATAAACTATTTAATACCAAAAAGCATTTGTTATTGTGTGTTATTAAAAAAATACAAAAATTATTGGCACATATCACTATTTTTTTACAGTGTTTTACCTTTCCAAAATTTGGTGCAACATTGTTTTCTCGACCATCGTTTTTGCATTCTTTCACCGATTTTCGAAAAAGTACGCGTCTTGGAAGCGAGCAATCAAATTTTTTTAAAGAGCAAAAATCATTTAATTTTTTAATTCTTTATCCGACTGCATCATCCCTAGTTTTTCAAAAATCGAAAAAAAATCGCTTGCCTCGTTTATGACAGCTGAAAAGTAAAATCTTTTTTCTCCGATTGTTCTGAAAATTTGGGGTAAGGAGTTTTTGACCCTCACGATTCGATCGCGCTTATGCAAATTGGGAAATTCCGAAAAAAAAAAAAACAACTTTATGAGCGACCTTGTATACAGGGCCGGAATAAACTTTTTGCCGCCCTAATATGTCAATATTTTTTGGATATCATTTAGCATTTAGCATTAAAAGAATGTAAACTTCACTAGTAATTTTTATAAAAATTTAATAAACATATTTAACAAAAAGAAATCATACAGAAAATTAAATAACAATTTTTTAAAACAAACAAATCGCCTAATGTAAAAACAAAATATAAATCAAAATGGTATAACAAATAAGTCTTTTTTGAACTATCTATTATTTAATCATAAGCAAAATCCCATACTGACGTTTTTCTTTAAACCTTTTTTCTGCAAAATCATTAAATATATCATTAAAATTTGTGATTAAATTTTTAAAAGAATTAATCGTAAATTTGCCGCCCCCAATATTTGCCGCCCTAGGCTTTAGCCTACTCAGCCTTTGAGTAAATCCACCCCTGTGTAACATTCCAATTGTTTTTTTCAGCTTTTTTATGACTTTAAGATGATCGTCCAAAAATTTCAGACCGGTATAAGAGTTGGATCAATTTATGTTAAATTTTTTTCGGCCTGCGGAGGTACGAGAGTTAAGAAGAGGTGGTTCCAAGGGTTGTACCAGTTCAATAATTTTTTTCAGCATTTTTATGACTCCAAGACGATCTTCTGAAAATTTTAGACCGGTGTGAGGGTTCGATTGACTTTCTTTGTTTTTTTTTGGCCTGCGAAGGTACATGCGGGTTAAGAAAAGGTGGTTTCAAGGGTTGCACCAGTCCAATAATTTTTTTCCAGCTTTTTTATGACTCCAGGACGATAGTCTTAAAATTTTAGACCAGTGTGAGGATTTCATCGACTTATTTTGATTTTTTTTCGGCCTGCCGAGGTACATGAGAGTTGAGAAGAGATGATTCCAAGGGTTGCACAAGTCCAATATTTTTTTTCCAGCTTTTTTATGACTCCAGGACAATCGTCTTAAAATTTTAGACCGGTGTGAGGGTTGGATCGACTTATTTTAATTTTTTTTTGGCCTGCGTAGGTACATGAGAGTTGTACCAATCCAATAACTTTTTATTTTATTACATTTTACATTTTTTAAAAAAATATTCGTAAATTTGCCGCCCCCAATATTTGCCGGCTTAGGCTTCAGCCTACTCAGCCTTTGCGTAAATCCACCTCTGCTTGTATACTAAATTGTCACGTACATAAACTTAAAACGTCAAGACGTACAATAAATTAATGTCCTATTAATTTTTAAGCTTTTTGGTCCTTTGCCAAAAATATTAGTCAGAACTTTTGCACAAATTCTTTTCCACCCCTAATCTCTGAAGATGGAATTGTCTCTACCTCCAAAGGAAAAGCCGAACTATTTGCCAAACAATTTGCTGCCAATTCTGCGCTTGATCCTCCTATTAATCTTCCTCTTCCAACAGTTGTCCCTGTTTCTCATAAAATGTCCGATATAATTTTTAAAGTCAAACAGATCAAGCGTATTCTTTCTTCTCTTAATACTAAAATCGTCTGGGCTGGATGGCATACCAGCAATCGTCTTAAAAAAAATGTGCTCCCGAGATTGCACCCATCTGAACTCGCCTCTTTCGAATCTCTTACGACACGGGCATTTTCCCGGAGAGTTGGAAAGCTGCACGTGTGCAACCTGTCCCCAAAAAAGGATCCAAAAGTTTCCCTTCCAATATGACCTATATCTCTTCTTTCAGTTGTTTTGCAAGGTAATGGAAAAATTCATTAATTCCCAAATCTTAAAGTATCTGGAAAAACATAAGCTCTTACATGATAGACAATATGGATTCCGTCACAGTAGATCCACAGCTGATCTTCTTTCCTTTGTCTCACACAACTGGAACAAGTCCCTTGAGTTTCTTGGTGAATCCCAGATCGTTTCTCTTGACATATCCAAAGCTTTCGATCAGGTCTGGCATGATGTGCTTCTTAACAAACTTCCTTCTTACGGTCTTCCACCTAAGCTTTGCTCTTGGCTTTCCAGTTTCCTTTCTAATCGACGTATATCAGTTAGTGTAGATGGTCATTCCTCCAGCTTCTACCAAATAAATGCTGGGTGCCCCAGGCTCAGTGCTGGCACCCACGCTGTTTCTTCTACACATTAACGATCTTCTCTTCCACAATCAATCCCATTCATAGTTTTGCTGACGATAGTACCCTCCACTCTAGTATTCAATTTCTTAAGCCACCGTGTAATTCTGATTTCGAAAACAAGCGCAGGTCAATGCAGATATCTCTTTCACAAGACCTCAAACTTATCTTGGATTGGGGCGCCAAAAATCGTGTTCAGTTTAATGCCTCAAAAACACAGTCATGTTCGCTGTCGCGAAAAAAGTCTGCGAATGCTCATCCCTTACATATGAGCGGCCAAGTTCTGCAGAACAAAGAGTTGTTTAATCTGGTCGGCGTTACTTTTGAGAATAACCTCAACTGGCACAAACACATTTCATCCATAGCTTCGGCATCTGTACACTCTGTATGTATCCCAAATCAGACCCTCTTTGGAATATTGTTCTCATGTCTGGGGAATGGCGTCCCCTACAACACTTAGCCTTCTGGACTCCATTCAAAAAAGAGCTGTTCGTCTTATTAATGATCCAACGCTCACAGAAAGGCTTCCTCTTCTTGCCCATCGTCGAGCTGTAGGGGATCTGTCGCTCTTATAGAAGAGCGACAGATCCCCTATAATACCTATAGAGGTATTTTCATGGCTTCTGCTCAGAGGAATTGGCCAGTATTATTCCTTCTCTGGCAGCTCCCAACAGAGCAACACGTAGTGCAACTTTTATGCATCCTTTATCAGTTCAGTTAGAGAGGCCCCGAACTTCCCGCTTTCTTCGTTCCTTTATTCCTAGAGTGTCAAGACTATGGAACCTGCGAAGAGAAGTTTTTCCTTCTCCTCCCAATCTCCAAAAATTTAAGTCCCGTGTGAACAAACTCCCTCTCACCACACTGAAGACACCCACGGTACGTTAGTACTTAGGCATCAGCCTTCGTGGACTGTCCCAAGATAAAAAAAAAAAAAAAGCTATCTGCACTCCAAATGAGTTTCTGAATGACAGCTGTCAAATTTTGACATTTTGACCAAATCGTCAAAAGGCAAAAAGTTTTTATTTTTCAATTCTACGTACCGAGATGGACTGTTTTTCTCGATATTTTTTAAATTTTTTTACTTTACCCGTGCAGAGCGGAGTGAGGGGTAAGGAAAAGGAAAAAGGGACCAGCACAGTTACCGGCAACATGGGTTTTTCGTTTGTTTGGTGTTTCAGGTAAAAGAATGTGAGTATAGTTGCCGGTCCTCACATTTTGCATACTCAACTTCCTTTGGCGCCTGCACTAATTGAATTGAGCAGCAGTTTAGATGACACCAATTTAAAAATATAAGTTTTTCATTTTTATTAAATTCATCTATTTAAAAGGAAAATAATAAAATATTTGTATGTTTTAGTAATATTTTCGCAAAAGTTTTAAAAATCTACAAAATTTAAAATAAATATCCACCAAAAATACTTATGTGAAGCCAATTTCCTATCCAAAAACCTCGTCCACCTAAAGTTCTAAAATTGGACCAAGTTCGGTGGACAATTTGCTGTTCCATCCTTTTCCGACTTTTTATTTTAAAAATACAAAAAAAAATAAAAGTTAAAAAAATTAAAAACTCAAAAAGTTGAAAGTAAGGGCTTTAAAAAAAAGGGCGTCGTTGCGTCCAGGATTCCAACCTTTCT
>JAHBCN010023229.1:0-12777 GCA_019359885.1 Listronotus oregonensis | reverse complement strand
TTTTTAATTGTTCAGTTAGTTTATTTTTTTTGATGTTCATATTTAGGCAATAAGTTGATTCATTATTAAATACATCATTATGATCTCCTTGGTAATGCTATCCTGTTGTTTGTTTGCAGTTGAAGTAGTCTGGGAGGAGTACGAGCGACGGAATTCCTTGGTTTAAAAAGAATATCTTGCGATAAATTAACGTCGTCTACGCTAAAACTTTGTTCTCGTTTGTCCTATTGCTTTTTTATCCTCTTGAGCATTTTTTGTTTTTTGCACAGGTTTATCTAAATAAGTTTTTACTGGCCTGGGATTTAAATTTGTACCGATTATTTTATTTATCTCGTCTTTAGAAATATTTATTGTACCCACGGAAGAACATCTTTTTTTAACTGATGTGGTCTGATTCGTTGTTTTTTTACTTCTAAAGTCAATATTACCATCACTGTTTAGTTCCAAGTACAAAATAATCAATAATTTTTTACCAACACCACTTATAAAAAACAAAATACGGAGCGAAACTAAGCACGTCTTCACTCTCTGAATGCACTACTAGTAGTAGTTATTTAAAAATAACGTCCATGGTGGCACTACCGCGTTGTCTAAAAGGTGCTGTGAAATGCAACTTTGCATGTTTCAGTTCTTGGACAACGTTGACGGAACAACTGGGAAGAATTGGGTTAAACACCGGAAAACCCGGCACTCACGGTACTTTTTGGTTTATATATGTTTATATAATCCGTAGGATACATATATAATAATCCTTCGTGAGCTGTCATAAAGATAAAAAAAAATTAAATGACAATTCGACGGATTCTGAAAGATGCGAACGACCAAGAATAGTGCTCCTGCGGCACTATTCTTGGTCATTCAGATCTTCAGGTCAATTTTCATTTAATTTATTAACAGATTTAACGGATCTTGAAAGAAGCGAATGGTCAAGAATAGCGTCCCTGGAGCACTATTCTTGGTCGTTCCATCTTTCAAGAATCCGTCGAATTGTCATTTAATTTATCAACAGATTTGACGGATCGTGAAAGATGCGAATGGTCAAGAATAGAGTCCCTGACCTTAAACTAGAATGCGTATGGCTTTGATGCAAGTCAATTCGCCAGCTTTCCCTTTTCCAATCACACGTTGCGATGTCGCAACGTGAGCTTTTCGATAGAAAGTCTGGATATCGGGCTCTGTAGCCCCCAGATATTAGGGACTTTTTACAAATTTCAACTTTTTTAGTATTTCAAACTATAATGGGCACAAATAATGGCGGTCAACCAAGAACTGTTACTGGTATAAAAGGTGACATTTCATTGTGTGTAAAGAAACAATGTGTACTGGTACATAGCCTTCTTGAACAGCCAATCACGTATTTGATAAAAATTTACCATATTGGGGCGCAGAAATTCAAATAATGTAAATCAATTAAACACGAATAAATATAGCCATATAAGCGGTTCAAGCCCAATAAGTGCTAAGTGTTCAAAGAGGGGTTAAAAGTGTACTGAACGGTCTTGCTTAAACATGTATAAAACATCATGACAAATGCAGTTGCTTAATCTTAAAATGATTGGTTCCCAGGTCGGAATCGTGATAAACCTTTTCTCGCTCGAAAGCATCCGCGAAGACCTAAGAATTGCGCCACAAATGAAAACTGTACAGATTTATTTACAGCTTTGGGTACTTTCAGGTCTTTAGTTACTGGACTATATGGATTTACTTGAAATTTTCACAAAAGGTAGGGAATAGCCCAAGCAGCACCGAATTTAGACTTCGGCGGCCCATAGGCAGACCATGTGGTGGAGGCCCTTAAATCGTTTGTGGTTAACTAATGAAAGTATCAATTAAGGTCAAGTTAAAGAAGAGAGCATCTGAATAAGTTGGCTAACATAAAATTTATTCAAAATTTATCTAGAGGTACCTACAAGCTAAATTATTTTTAGTCTGATTTTCACATTAATAAACGTATTGATAATTTCGTTTGTTTCCCTCAAAACATCACTCTCTAAACTAAGGAGAGCCAAAATATTTAATCTGTTCTCGGTCATGAAACTTCGAAGTATATTTTTTATAAGCTTTAGTTTTAAAAAGGATCTTTCAGCCGTACAATTTGCCACCATGAGTGTGAGATAAATTCTCAAAATTACCTCAACGTTGGGAAAGCACTCTTTACACAACAATTCATACATCCATCTATCATAGCTAATCTCTTTTCTTCTCTTATGTTTAAATTCTTCATACTATAAATAGTATGAAATAATGTATGAATTCGTTGCCCAGAGTATCATCTACGTCGTCGCAATAGGTTTTCACCAAGTTTTGGCTGGCAGACAAAATTTCTTAATTAGAAATAGTTGTTAAATTTTTCAAAAATTCAAATCGTGCATTTAGAAGTAGTACGCGTCCATTCTCTTCTGAAGAGCGGTCATGGGCTGGTCGACAACTGTTAAACTTGTATAGTCTGTCTCAAAGTATACCGTGTTAGCTCTTGCCTTCATTTATGGATCATACCTGCCGACAGCAATAAAACTGCGGATCGGTAGGTATTAAAGGACAGAACATTAGGGACGGAATTTAATAATATAAAGATTTATAATTTATTGTTTATTTAGGTAAGTATAATCTTAAAATTACATTAAGAAATTAAATATATGCAAAGTTTTGATAAATTTATAACTGCATTATCTATACATAATTACATTTTTAATCTAAATATCTAAATCTAATTCTGTTTCACTATGAGAGTCATCATTGAGATTAATTACAATAGGATTTATGTTGTTTTGGATAGAAATGTAAGAGTCCTCAATTTTTATAATGTGCTGTAGTGAATTTTTCCAGCTCTCCACTAGTATGTTAGTAATTACATTTTTTATCAAATTTATAACACTGGGACTTAAAGTAGGTGTAACATTTTCTGCTCTAATCTTTGATTTTACTAGGTTCCACAAATGCTCTATGGGGTTAAACATACAGTGATACGGAGGAAGCCGTAAGACAGTTTGCCCAGCCTGTTCAGCCAAATTATCACATACATATTGTTTTTTAATTGCATATGAATTTAGGACTTCCAAAAGATGCGTTTTTTTGTAACTTTATTTAAAATAAATATCATTTTCTAACAAATATTCCTGGATTTCAGTTTTTGAACTTGATGAAGCTGGTGCTTTGTGTAGCAGACGATGTGGTAGCTTGCGTTATCCATGACAATAACACTGTTGTTTGGAATATTTTTTAAAAGATAATTTTGAAACCAGTTTTCAAAAAGTTCTGCACTTGTATTCTCAGCAGTTTGGGACAAATCCGTCTTCCGAACCAGCGTGTATTATGGTAATGCGTTTTCCTTTATTTGAAGGTGCTTTTGTCTGACAGTTTTGACTGGAATCAACCCATCCTTTGGATACTGTGTCGTGTGTATCGAACCATGTTTTATCAAGGTAAATTATGGATCTGTTTTCTAACCTATACCTTTAATTTCTTGAAGGTAATTAAATCTCCAAGTGCGTAATCTGTGCGATATCATTACTACTTGTCTTTTGTCTAGTTTGCGGTATCTAAATCCCATTTTACAAACAACTGTATGGAGGGTGGCACGGATTATATTTATATTGGTTTCGTCTTCGTCTAGCTTCTTTTTCAGTTTATCCAAGGTAGGAATAACTTCACTTACATAAAGACAATATATTTTCCTTCTTATTAGGTCCTGATCACTATTGTATATACGGTGAGATTGAAAATCGCTACGTTTTTTTCTTTTGTTCAATTCTTCACTAATAATAATATCACTTATCGATGATATTGTAGTTTTTGTAAGTAGACAGGTTTCTTTTAAAGCTTCTTGTTTAATTAGACCTCTACTGATTAAAGTTTCATACACATTTTTCCCAACCTGATTTGCATCTAATGACAAATGATTTCGACGCGACATCGTAAAACAACTTTTTCGAAACGCACAGTTAAACGGTTATTTAACACTGCCACTAAAATATTAGTCAAAATATTTATATGCCTAATGGTTAATACTCAAGAAATACCTGGCCCACCCCTGCCCTTATGAACAAATGGGTTTACCCAATAACAATAGGTAATAAAATCGTTAAAGGTTTATTGGGGTATGGTCCGTCAAAAGCCATAACGATATAATTTGAGACATACTATACGATTGTTTTTCCCAAAATATAAGGAAATAGAATCATTTATATATTCACTACTTACCCTTTTAAATCAAACAAAAAATTTGTTAAAAACTAATGAAGCACACAAAAAAAATGGCAATAATTTTCAAATATTTGGAATTTTTCGTTTATTACCTTTAATTACTTATAAATAATTGTTTGATTTGTTTCAAAATGTGAGTGGTTAGATTGGAAAAGGCTCTATTTACTTAAAATTTATAAATATTTTTGTCCCGGGGGCGAAATTCAAAAAACGGGCTTCGTTAGGTTCTAGCCACTGCTAAAGACTACCACTGTGCCAAATTTCATGATTTTAGCTCAAGCCATAACTTCAGAATCACGCGGACAGACAAATAAATATATATACCTACCTACATATAAATATATCCACATTAGTAAATTATATATATAGATTGCGACACAACGTTTCGGTTAGTGATGTATCTTCAACCGATTTCAAGTGATACCTAAAAACTATTTTTAAAAGCTACGTCAAAAGCTAGCTGCGCTAAAAGCTAATCAAACGAAATAATGGACATATACAAACCTCGGTATACAGAAAACCTACCCACACTGGACAATATTTACACAAGAATTCTAATCACTCTAACAGAAGGTAGCAAGGGGTCATACGTACTCTTTATAACCGCGCAGTGACCTTATGTAATAGTAAGGAATCCCTGAAAGTCGAAATAAGTAATAAAACTAGGGATTATAAGCAGAACGGCTACAGTCAGAGATTGGTAAAGGAAACAATCAACAAATATCAAGATAAGACAAATAACTCCAATTTAAACAAGACTCCACAGGACCAAATATTTTTGGCTTTTTGTATATTAAAGGAACTTCGGAATAGATCTGTAGAATAGCGAATAAGTATAATATTAAAACTGCTTTTAAATCCCAAATCACTCTAAGAAGTATTCTTACTAAGAAGAGACCGAACAACAATATTTCAAAAAATGACTGTATCTACCAAATTTTCAATGAATGTGGTGAGGTATACATCGAGAAATCAAAAAGACCACTCAAAATTACTGTTAAAGAACACAAAAAACTTACGGAACGAGGTGAAACGTCGAAATCAAGGATTGCCGAACACGCATGGTCAAAACAACCCCGCATACATTGGTCGGAAGCAAAAATTATTCATAAAGAAACCCACTGGAAAAAAGAAAATTTAAAGAAGCTGTAATAATTGCAAACAACCAAAATGTATTTAGCAAACCTAGTGTCGACATTCCGAATATCTGGCAGCCGTTGATAAACCGTGAAAAATCGGTCAAGCTTCAGTGAACAACGGATATTATATAGGTCGTAGCTTTTAAGAATAGTTTTTAGTTATCACTTGAAAACGGTTGAAGATACATCTAATCAAAACGTTGTGTAGCAATTAACAAATAAAGACAATTTCAAAGAAACGTTAAAGTCTTAAATATTACAAATAACATTTATGTAATGTTTTGTCAATACTGTTTATTATGTATTATTAAACTGATCCCAAACTACAATTTATTTAACTAATAAAGTATATTGATAATAACATTATTTTTTACATTTTTATTATTTGTATTGTTTGTTTTATGATCACATTAATTACATAAGTGCAGTGATTTCCAACCCGTAAAGTGGTCCTCGATAATAAAAAACGGAAAATCTAAAGATTAATCCGAAAAAATAACAGAAATAAGTAAATATCTAACACTTAATTTTTTTATTGATTTTCAAACACAAAATCGTGTTATCATTCGCCAATCGGTAGCCTTTAAAGCTTTGCCTAAAGCCTTGGATAACGTTATGAAATTGGCCATAAAACTGGTAAACACAATCCCATAATATGCGTCTTTTAAAAAAACTGTGGACTCCCAGCACAAATCATTATTATTTAATACTCAAGTCCTTGGCTTTTAAAAAAACACATTTTGGGGGCCACAAAGATTTATTTTAAGGGGGGAGAGGAATATTACATATGGGTAAAATCACCTCAAGTGGACCCCCATTTCCACTTGATCATGGAATTTAGGTTTATATATTTTTTCCGATGGAAGACATCATCAACAATTAAATCCCAAAACAGTTTTTCAATATTTTCATTTTAACAACAATTTTTTTAATAAAAGTTTTGCGGACTTTTAATTAAAAAATAAATTACAAAAAAACCATTAAAGATAATTTTATATTATTATACTATATTTGTTTATTATCACATTTAAATAAACAAATGCAAATTTTAATCACCTCTCCCTCCAATAATGATTTTTTTTCTTAAATTCGCAAGTTATTATAAACTGCTAAACAAAAAGATCGTACCATTTAATTTTTAGACCCATTTTCAAACTGCTGTAACTTTTTTAAAATTAACTTTTTTAAATATCTACAACGAAGTTTAAAACCACGTTTCTTCTACTTTAAGCTGTATTGCATTTAGTTTTAGTAAGATGAATATTATCATGATGTACAGGGTGATCAATAGAGTGCTGCAAAAAAACCAAAAATTCGAGTGTGTCCCATTTTAATGGTAATTTTTTTTGGTCGTTATAATATGGGTTGTTACCAAGGTCATATCAATATCTCTAGACGTTTATGCCAGTTTTTGAATTGAGGACCTCTGGCTTGCGATACACTTGTAAACGTCAAATTTTGGTAATCAATTCTTTAAAAAGCTATAACTGGAAAATGGATTGACGGATTTCAACGAGTGTTTCATATTTGGAAAGCTCATTTAATGTAGATTTTTTATGTCCTAAGCATTTTTTGATAGGTTATTATTTTATGAGTATACGGGGCCAACAAATACCAAAAACGTAGCTGATTTAGAAATCCTAAACATAGGGTAAATTATTGCACGCCAAAGGGACCATATGTGTGTGTTTTGTTTTAAAAATGGCCAAGTTGAAGTTTGTGTCAATATCTCGAAACGATTTTTACCGTTAATCGATTTATGCTGTTTAAGTGCCTGTAAACTTATTCAGCAAAAATGCGTCGTTATTATGGCTTTAGGTCTGAATGGTAAGAATTCCAACAACGTCTTAAAATTTTAAAACATAAATTAGGGTATTTGGTGTTGTACACCATGATATATGGAGTGATCAACAAAGTGTTTTTAAATTTATTATGGTATCCATAATTACCGCAACATTAGGTACAGAACGGCCTTGTTTGCGTAACATGTTTTAGATTAAAATTGTTAGCACTTTATTAATCACTCCGTATATCATGGTGTACAACACCAAATACCCTAATTTATTTCTAAAAATGTTTAGACTTTTAAGACGGTGCCGGTGTTGGAATTCTTACCATTCAGACCTAATGCCATAATAACGACGCATTTTTGCTGAATAAGTTTACAGGCTCTTAAACAGCATAAATCGATTAACGGTAGAAATCGTTTCGAGATATTGACACAAACTTTAACTTGTCCATTTTTAAAACAAAACACACACATATGGTCCCTTTGGCGTTCAATAATTTATCCTATATTTAGGATTTCTAAATCAGCTACGTTTTTGGTATTTGTTGGCCCCGTATACTCATAACATTATAACCTATCAAAAAATGCTTATAACACATAAAATATTCATTAAATGAGCTTTCCAAATATGATTACCAAAATTTGACGTTTAGAAGTGTATCGCAAGCCAGAGGTCCTCAATTCAAAAACTGGCATAAACGTCTAGAGATATTGATATGACCTTGGAAACAAAACCCATATTATAACGACCAAAAAAAAAATAACCACTGAAATGGGACACACTCAAATTTTTTGGTTTTTGGCAGCACTCTATTGATCATCCTGTACATCATGATAATATTCATCTTACTAAAACTAAATGCAATACAGGTTAAAGTAGAAGAAACGCGGTTTTAAACTTCGTTTAGATACTAAAAAAGTTAATTTTTAAAAAAGTTACAACAGTTTGAAAATGGGTCTAAAAATTAAATGATACGATCTTTTTGTTGAGCAGTATAGTTGAATACTTAAAAAAAAATCACTGCTCGCAATTAGTTTAAATAACATGAATTTGTTTATGAGGGAGCGCCGCGCTAGGGTGATACAGCGCGTTCAAGCGCACTATCGACTCAGCGTCGACTCCACTCATCCTTTAATAAATAAAACTATTATACACTAAAAAATAATGTTATTTAACACCTGCTTTTATTTATAAAATATAACAGTTAAAAAATAATGACAATAGTTTAATTTTTAGTTACAAATGACAATCAACAAATAAATTATTTTAATGAAATAGTGCATATTTTAGTAACATCCCATTTTTTATTTTATTTTAAAAATTTTGCTGCTGTATTTTTTTTTATTTTCGGAGAAAATTTTACATTTTAGGGAAACTTTATCTAAAGCTTCGAAGTGGTCAAACTGACGAGTATTTTTTTTATGTTCAACACGTAATTTATATATTTCTTTATGGTTTTCGAAAGAATTGCACATTCATATAATGATACAGAAGTTATTATGTGATTATCATCACTGCGTTAAAGATTAGCACGATAAGCTTGTCTTTTTACGCTTCCTCCCAAGACATCGCATGCTCCCTTGCCATGAGATGTAGCGAAGAAGTTCCATTCTGCTTCAACAATAAAACCTTTATGGCTAGCCAAAATCCCAAAATTTTATTTATTTTTATTTTGCGAAACTGCTCCATCCGAAAAATAGGATTTTTTTTATATTATCAGCTCCAAATTTACTTCTTAGAAATCTAATTAACTTAGAATTAAAAAGATCATGACGTAATTTTCATGTTTCATTTCTTGATTTTCTTTATAATAAATAACATATGGATGAAGCGTAGCCTGATTATTGTTCCAATGATGTGATTAATAATAAATAATTCTCTGTATAATCGAGGCAAACTATAAATTCCAAAATATATTTTTTTTTTATCTTGGGACAGACCACGAAGGCTGATCCCTAAAGTACTAACGTACCGGGGGTTGTTTTCCAGTGTGGTGAGGGGGGTTTTTTACACCGGATTTTAAATTTTTAAAAGATTGGGGGAAAAGAAAAATTTCCGGCAAAGGTTTCCATAATCTTGACACTCTAGGAATAAAGAAACGAAAAAACCCGGGGAAGGGTTCGGGGCCTCTCTAACTAAAGGGGGCAAAAAAGTTCACTACGTTTGCCCCTGTTGGACTGCCAGAAAGGGGAATAATATGGCCAATTCCTCTGAGCGAAGCCGTGAAAATACCTATAGAAGGCGACAGACCCCCAAGCTCGACATGGGAAAGAAGAGGAAGCCTTTCTGGGGCTTGGATCTTTAAAAAAAGACGAACAGCTTTTTTTTAAATTTGGAGCCCAGAATGCTAATTTTTAAACCCTTTTTCCCCCCAACTTGGAACAATTTTCCCCAAAAGGGTATGATTTGGGATACTACAGAGTGTACAGATTGGAAGAAAAAGAAATATTTTCTGGCTCAAAGAGGCCCCCAAATTTTTTTTTAAAACCCCAAACTATGGATAAATTGTTTGTGCCATTAAGTTATTCTAAAAAGTAACCCCGGGGACTAGATTAAACTCTCTTTGTTCTGCGAACTTGGCCGCTCATATGTAAGGGATGAGCTTTCCCTTTTTTTTTCGCACCAAACGACTTTTTTTTGGGGCTTTAAACGGGTTTTTTTTGGCCCCCAAACCCAAGAGGGTTTGGGGTCTTGTTAAAAAAGATACCCTTTCCCCCTTTTGGTTTTTTAAAAAAATCAAAATTTGGCTTGAAATTGAATACTGGGTGGAGGGTCTATCGTCAGAAAAACTATGAAGGGGATTGATTGTGGAAGAAAAATCGTTAATGTGTGAAGAAACAGCGTGGGTCCGACTGAGCCCTGGGGCCCCCAGCATTAATTTGGTAAACGGGGGGGGGCCCCCATCTACACAAACTGATATACGTCATTGAAAGGAAACTGGAAAGCCAACCAAAGCGGTGGAAACCGTAAGATGGAAGTTTTTGAACCCCATCATGCCAGACCTGATCAAAATTTTTTGGATATGTCGAGCAACGATCGGGATTCCCAAAAAAAAAAAGGGCTTGTTAGCTTTTGAGAAAAAGGAAGAAGATCACTGTGGATCTACTGTGACGGAATCCATATTGTCTATCATGTAAGATCTTATTTTTTTTCCCGATACTTTAAGATTTGGGAATTAAAATTTTTTCCCCTTACCTTCAAACAATTTGAAAGAAGAGATATGGGTCTATAGTTAGAAGGAGACTTTTAGACCCTTTTTTTGGGGGGCGGGGTTTCCACGTGCAGTTTTCCCTTTTTGGAAAAATCCCCCGGGGCGTAAGAGATTCGAAAAGGCGGTTAAGATGGGTGCAACTCGGGGGCTTTTTTTTAAGACGATTGGGGGGTTTCCATCCAGCCCAGGATTTTTATATTAAGAAGAAAGAATCCCCCGATCTGTTTGATTTTAAAAAATTTAAACGGAATTTTAGAAACAGGGAAAATGTTGGAAGAGGAAGATTAATGGGGGGATCAAGCGTGGGTTTTTGGGGGCCCCAAAATTTTTTGGCAAATAGTTGGGTTTTTTCCCTTTGGAGGGTAGAGAAAAAGGGGGGGGGGATTAGGGGTGGAAAAGAATTTTTCAAAGTTCTAAATTTTTTGAAAAAAACCCAAAAAAACTTTCCCCCATTTGACAAAGGAAATTTATCTTTTTTTCGATTTTTAAAAAAGGGGTCTTTTACATTAGTGGTCCGTTATATTGATTTCTTGCTTCGATGCTAGCCTGTGATTTTCGGGGTGGGGGGTTTTTTTAAAAAATTTTTTTGGGCAAGTTTTAAAAGTCTGGCTTTGTCACAGGAAATTTTGAAAAACGGTTTTTTATTTGAAGTTATGTTCTTTTTTTGGGGGAATATAGGTCTCAAACCCATTGTTTTTTCGGAAATTTGTTTACATATTTCTGAAGGATCGTGCTGAAAAGCAGGTAGGATTCCCAAAAGGGGAGCTTTAAAAAAATCTCTTAGACCATCCCAGTCGGCCGAATTGTAGTGCCAATGGGTTCGTGGCGGCATGCTTTCAGTTGCCTCAAAATGGTGGGTATGATACGGTGACCAAACCTTTGGGCGACGACCAAGGGGGGAGTTTGCTTGATAGGTTCGGGGGGGGAAGTAAGAAAGATATCTAGGGGTTAGAATTATGGGTGGGGAAACCCCAGGAAAGTAGGTAGGTTCCATAATTAGATTGGTGAGCGAGTTGCTGATTGCGAAATTTTCCTGCTTTTGCCTTGTGTATCAGTTTTTTTGGACCCCAGCCAACCCCTTTTAAACATTAAAATCCCCGAGGACGATTACTTCGGCCAATGGAAACTGGGAAATAATATTGTCGATCTTTATTGAAAGGAAGTCAAAAAAACTCGTTGTAGGAATTGTCAGACGGGGACCGGTATATACAGCAGATGAATTTAGTAGATATATATTACAGATTCTTTTTGTTTTGTAAACTAAGAGGCTTGAGACTTAGCGAGAAAATCATGTCGCTGTAATTTACGTTTTGAACAATGTGTCACAATAAAAAACACTCGTCAGTTTGGACCCTTCGAAGCTTTAGATGAAGTTTCTCTAAAATATAATTTTTTTTCCAAAAATAAAAACAATTGCAGCAACCAAATTTTTAAAATAAAATAAAAAATAGGATGTTAATAAAAATATGCACTATTTTATTTAAATAATTTATTTGTTAATTGTCATTTGTAACTAAAAATTAAACTATTTTCATTATTTTTTTAACTATGTTATATTTAATAAATAAAAGCAAGTGTCGACAGTGCACTTGAACGCGCTGTATCATCATGGCGCAGCGCTCCCTCATAAACAAATTTATATTATTTAAACTAATTACGAGAAGCAATTTTTTTTTCGGAATATTCAACCATAATAAATTGCGAATTTAACACAAAACTTTTTTTTTTTATTATTTGAGGGAGAAGTCATCAAAATTAGCATTTGTTAATTTAAATGTTAATAAAAAATATGTTAATAAACAAATAATTTCCAGATGTATTACTGTTTTTAAAATATAAATATTAAACAACAAATCCTGAATATTTAATTGAATTATCTTTAATTATTTTTTTGTAATTGATTTTGTAATTAAAAGTCCGCAAAATTTTTATTGTAAAAAAATTGTTGTTAAAATAAAAATTTTGTAAAACTGTTTAGAGATTTAATTGTTGACGATTTATTTCCCGAAAAAATACATAAATCTAAATTCCATGATCAAGTGGAAAAAAGGATGCCCACTTGAGGTAATCTTACCCATATGTATATTAAACACATATACATAAACATTCTACATAATAACTATCAAAATTAATTTACATAGAACGGAAAATATTTAAAAAGCATAAAAAAATTAAATTATATGTAAGAAAATTATCGACGCATATGTCACCATCCCGTTCAATGCATCTATTGTCCGATCGTAAACCCTGTTTATTTGAAATTAACCAAATTTTGCTTACAGTTGAATTTTAATAAAATTGTTTCTCTGGATGTCTTTCAATGAAAATATCTGCTGCTGCACGCACTGATTTATAGTTATCTTCACATATTGAAACTAATTCTAACCCCTTAAATGTCTTGAAGGAGGCATTTGAAATCAAATTTAAAATTAAT